>JAOUQZ010000030.1:16700453-16714826 GCA_028564935.1 Neosilurus hyrtlii
ACTCCAGCCAGCATCAGCACACCAGGACAGACCACAGGACTCACAGAGCAGAAGGATCAGGAGGATCTGGATCACCGTCATCCAAGGCGTAGCATGTGTACCTCAGCAAAACACAGAGAGAGAGGAGGGGGCGGGAGAGAGAAAGAGAAGTTGTTAGGTGTTCTTATAACAGTGTAATGGTAAAAGAAGAGTTGATTAGTGCTGGGTGCAAGCAGGGACCTATGGCAGCATAACTAAAAAAAGAGAAACCAGAAGGAAGGCAAACATGAAGGCACCCTACAATGTTGGGCAATCAGCCATTTCACTGTCAAATTTTACACTTACATATATGTGTGTGTATGAATGTAGATTTCTGTAGGTATATATATATATATATATACACATACACACGCAGTGGGGCAAAAAAAAGTATTTAGTCAGCCACCAATTGTACAAGTTCTCCCACTTAAGATGAGAGAGGTCTCCAATTTTTATCATATGTACACATATGAGAAACAAAATGAGGAAAAAAAATCCAGAATTTCACTTTGTCTGATTTTTAAGGAATTTATTTGCAAATTATGGTGGAAATAAGTATTTGGTCAATGACAAAAGTTCATCTCAATACTTTGTTATATACCTTTTGTTGGCAATGACGGAGGTCAAACGTTTCTTGTAAGTCTTCACAAGGTTTTCACACACCGTTGCTGGTGTTTTGGCCCGTTCCTCCATGCAGATCTCCTCTAGAGCAGTGATGTTCTGGGGCTGTCGCTGGGCAACATGGACTCCGTCCAAAGATTTTCTTTTTTTTTAATTAAAAAAAAAATATATTAGATTTTTTATTATATTATATTATGGGGTTGAGATCTGGAGACTGGCTAGGTCACTCCAGGACCTTGAAATTCTTCTTACAAAGCCACTGCTTCATTGCCCGGACGGTGTGTTTGGGATCATTGTCATGCTGAAAGACGCAGCCACATCTTCAGTGCCCTCACTGATGGAAGGAGGTTTTCACTCAAAAATCTCACGATACATGGTCCCATTCATGCTTTCTTTACACGGATTAGTCATCCTGGTCCCTTTGCAGAAAAACATGCATGATGTTTCCACGCCCATCCTTCACAGTAGGTATGGTGTTCTTTGGATGTAACTCAGCATTCTTTCTCCTCCAAACACAACAAGTTTTGGTTTCATCTGACCATATGACATTCTCTCAATCCTCTTCTGGATCATCCAGATGCTCTCTAGTGAACTTCAGACGGGTCTGGACATGAACTGGTTTAAGCAGAGGGACACGTCTGGCACTGCAGGATTTGAGTCCCTGGTGGCGTAGTGTGTTACTGATGGTAGCCTTTGTTACTTTGGTCCCAGCTCTCTGCAGGTCATTCACTAGGTCCCCCGTGTGGTTCTGGGATTTTTGCTCAGCGTTCTCGTGATCATTTTGACCCCATGGGGTGAGATCTTGCATGGAGCCCCAGATCGACGGAGATTATCAGTGGCCTTGCATGTCTTCCATTTTCTAATATTTGCTCCCACAGTTGATTTCTTCACATCAAGCTGTTACTTACTGCAGATTCAGTCTCAGCCTGGTGCAGGTCTACATTTTGTTTCTGGTTCCTTTCACAGCTCTTTGGTTTTGGCCATAGTGGAGTTTGAAGTCTGACTGTTTGAGGTTGTGGACAGGTGCCTTTTATACTGATAACGAGTTCAAACAGGTGCCATTAATACAGGTAACGAGTGGAGGACAGAGGAGCCTCTTAAAGAAGAAGTTACAGGTCTGTGAGAGACAGAAATCTTGATTGTTTGTTGGTCACCAAATACTTATTTTACCGAAGAATTTATCAATGAATTCATTAAAAATCCTAAAATGTGATTTCCTTTCTCCCCATTCTGTCTCATAGTTGAAGTGAACATGTGATGAAAATTGGAGACGTCTCTTATCTTTTAAGTGGAGAACCTGCATAGTTGGTGGCTGAATAAATGCTTTTTGCCCCACTGTACATAGATAGATAGATATTTGTAACTTTTCTTATTGAGACTGATTATCTTTATCTTATCCTTTTCTTTATTTGGTATGGAGCAACTGTGGGCACACAATTTCCTCCGGGATCAATATAGTATTCTGATTCTGATGGTAAACCCTATTTTTATTTTGAAATCACAAGACAAGTGTAACATTTTTAAATCCTATTTCTACACATTTTCATAAACTCACTTTAAATCTCACTTTCTGTTGGAGATAAGGGCCTAAAATTTCTGAGACAGTTCGAGCCAGACAGGCACAGCTGCGTGTGCACACACATACACGAACACACACACACACACACACACACACACACACACACACACACACACACACACACACCCTAAAATAGAGCTGCCAGAACCAACTGAAATTACACACCTCTCTCAGTCTTACACACACACAGAATGTAACCCACACCCACCTCCTTTTAGACTGTAAAATTGTCTCGTTTGTACAGTACTGATTATGAACATTTATAAATATAATTTTTCTCTCTGAAATCCTGGTAAGTCAATTCACACTTCTTAGTGTTAGCAATTAGCAATAAAAATACACTTAAGAATATGGCACAAAACCCCTCTCGGAATAGCTGTTAGTTTGTCAACATCAACATTAGCTAAATCGGACTGAATTTTCTGAGATGATTTTATAATGAGGGGATTATAATGACAGAACTGACATCAGGGGTACCTACCTTGTGTTTGCTAAGTACACAATATTAGCAGTAAAATATAGCTTCAATTTCAGAGTTCAAAAAATGAAAGAAATATAAATCCGATTAGCTACCTGTTGAATAGTAAATGCTCAGAATTAGCTTATGTTAGCTTTTAGTGGTAAGAATTGGAAATATTAAGTGTTAGAAATTAAAATATCCTATCAGATTTGATTTGTGTTAACATCAGCTATCAAGTGTTAACAGGACCTTCTCCAGGATAACTAGATAGCATGGGAGTGAAGAACAAACAACATTTAAGACAAACAGGTTTATTTCTGATTAATGCATCTATACACTGTACATTTTCTCAATGGTGTTTATAGCGCAGTCTCGTAGTCATTTATCTTACAGTCTATATGCAGAAAAAGAAATATGGAGGGTAAGATTTTATGTTTATGTCTGAGGCATTAATGAACAAAGCATCATTTTAATCTTGCACATAAAAATAAGCTTGCTGTAAAACTGTAACGTTTATAATATGTTATAGCAGCAGTGAAGGGCTGAGACACAACAAATGAACTTCCTGTCGGGACAGACATGTGCGCCGAATGACTTATTTGATATTATTACCATATTTCACCACTCAAACTACTATTATTACCATCATCATCATCATCATCATCATTACTATTATTGTTGTTGTTGTTATTTTTTTAGTTCGGACTCATTGTGTGCACCAGATAAATATTGTAATAATATCATAAATTACACCACTCTGCACATGTCTAGTTATGGAGGAACAAAATAAAAAATAAAATACTGACTGTGAAATTAAAATGTACTGATACAGACAGTACTAAACATTAATAATAAAAATGTCAAAAATCACAAAATGAACTACACTTTTTAAGTAGCAATAAAATTGTTTTGCAAAACAACTACTAAATATTTTCTTTAAAAAACACAAGATATATTTATAATACAACATTGCAAAATCTACCTTTTACAAAAAATATTTACAATTTGTGTATCTAACGCATGTCCTGTTATTGCTGTTATTAGCAAAAAGAAAGATTCTTGTTTAGAAACAATTCTACCAAATGTTTAGCAAAACCTTTCCATTTTTATGTTTATATAAAATAAACAAATCACAGGAAAGTACACAACTCTTTTAGAGTGAAAAACTACAAAATAGCTGAATCTTCTATTGAAATTTGAAAACAGAATAACACTAGTCTTTAAATTTTTATCTTATAAAGGTGACGATATCTCTAGCTTTATATATTACGTAAATTCTTAAAAAGGATTGTTTTTAATGTTAAAAAAGACATCAAAATTTGAATAGATTTTTGCAAAATTTTTGCAGGAGTTTTATTTATTATTTGTTTACTTATTATTTTTTTCATTTATGGCAAAAATGAACATTGGTGCACATTTAATTAGGATAAAATTGTGTACAAAAAATAACCAAAATTTTGTAACACACATCAACATTAAATGTAGCTATTATCAGTTAGCCTATGAATAGAGTGTGTGTCAGTGTTTTCCTTTGTAATTTATATTTTCTGTATAAATGTAATTAACACAATAAACTATTATATAAAACATTATCAATGCCCAATAATGATCATTACACAAACAGCAGACTATTTGTAATTCTTTAAAAATATCATGCATAAGAAAAAAAAAGTTTATTGGAAATATTTAAAATGCTCAGAATACATCAATAACAGCAATAACGGCTCAGAGTGTGAGTGTGGATGTGGCTAACACTCGTATAGTTTGGCTCAGAGGGTCTGAGAAACATTTTTATCTTATCAGCTAGAAAACACAAACATTTTCACCATTGTTCAATAATATAAACACAAAATCTGAGCTCTGATTGGCTGAGATTATGTACTACAACGAACTTGCTGCAGAGCTAACCGAAGCAGTTATTCGAGGAGTGTAGTAGTATGATGTATACTGAAGCCTGATTGGTGAAAAGTAATGAAAGATTTATAATAAGTTTAATGTTAGCACTAATAAAATTGTATGTGGTTAATTTATAAAAAACTAGCATAGCTGCAGATTCAGTGCACAATAATACATGGATCATAAGGCACCATAATCCTTTAAAATTAAATATGAAGCATGACTGTTTACATACTTCTATGCCTTCTAGGGCTTTGGGTAGATAGATGGATGGGTAGATAGATAGATGGATGTATATATGGATGGATGGATAGATAGATGGATGGATGGATAGATAGATGGATGGATAGGCAGATTAATGGATGGATGGATGGATGGATGGATTGACAGGTGGATGGATAGGTGAATAGATGGATGGATATATGCATGGATTGATTAATGCATATATGGATGGATGTATAGATAGATAGATGGATGGATGGATGAAATAATGGATAGATAGATGGATGACTGAAGTCAGTGTAGTTCAGAATAATGCTATCCCTGGTTCTGAATAAAGAATCAAGTTTGATTTTATATTATTGATTGTTGGCACAGTGTTGAGTATAATTTGAGTTTAATAGCTGATAAAATAATGAAAGAACAAACAGCTCTCACACCTCGGAACCAATTGTAGAAATAAAAAAATGATAATGATAATGATTTGAGTTTGTTTAGAGAAGTGTTTTAGCAAAGCAGAGCATAAAGACCTCTTTTTTGTTCTCAAATATTTATTTACAATATTTTCTGCCTTTAACATATGATTACATTGCATGTAACTGTGTTGCATATAATGAACATAATGCTATTTATTAATTATTTATCTGGCATAATTTATTTTTATTTATTTATTTTATTTTCTATTATCCTGGAGGCTAAAATCTGAAATAAAGGTACAGAGAGGCTAATGCATTTTTACGCAGGATCTCGTTATGACAAAGTGCGATTCATTATTGTAAAGTTTAAAAAAAAGGAAAGAAAAAAAAACATTTATATTTACACATAATTTACTTTAAAAGAACATTCTGCCGCTTTTTAAACAGCCCTACAAAAACATGACTGCCATGATGCTAACTGTTAGCGCTGAAATGGTGGGTATGCACAGTAAAGCTGTTACCATAACACACACACACACACACACACACACACACACACACACACACACACACACACACACACACAAGTGCCTTTTTTAAGAGGCTTTGACTCAAACTCATGCAGGTGTGTGTGTGGGTTAAGAAATTATGTAATAATGACAGCAAGCAAGACAGAGATGCAATTTTTCTGAAAAAACATACAGAAATGAAATGTTTGTATTTTGTATCGTAACTCGTCTGATAAATAGTCTGTTAGAAAAAGAGAGTGTAAAAACACACACTTTCTTAATGTTAACAAAAAGATTACGTGAATTATTCATCTCCAAAATCCTCCAAAGTTTCCTCCTCATGTAAAGAACAGATCTTAAATGTGTACAAAAGCCTCTGTTTAAAAAAAACTTCAGCACAACAATATATTTGTGCTGTTTTTGATATTCGTATGAACGGTGTTTATATTTAATATAATATAAAGTTTCACAGGGATGCACTGACCCTTGATTACCGTAATCCCAGGAGTAGATGGTCTGTCGTAAACACAACGGGCATGTGATAATTGTTTAAATGATAACACGGTCATGGCTTTGCACAGAGTTTATAAACACCACATCGTTCTGTAAACTGGGATTAAAGACTGTGCTAGTATCTGAAACATGTCGTGTCCTGGTTCGTCTCAACTCCCAGTCAGCACCTCTCGAATGTCAACGAGGAGGTGAAGTCAGTGCTCACAACAGTCACACACACTTCCTGATATTCTGCTTCATCGTCGTCCTCCGTTTTACACAAATCCGTCTTTTTCTTTTCTTTTTCATTTCAGTGTCTTCAGTCAAAATACAGCGTCTCTCCGCCTCCTCCTTATTAACGTGTGTGTGTGTGTGTGTGTGTGTGTGTGTGTGTGTGTGTGTGTGTGTGTCTGAGTTTATGGACAGAGTGTGTGTTAGTTGCTGGACTCTTTAGCGTTTGAAGCAGATGAGGTTGATGGCGTTTTCGCCGTGAACTCTGTGTGTGTTTCCTGCTTGTTTTTGGGCCACAGCTGATCCTGGAGGTCTTTCACAACCTTCTCGAGGTGCTGACGAGCTTCACGTTCCTGCTGGAGCTCAGAGCGGAGCTGCTCGCGATCTGCCTCGGCCAACTGGAGCTTCATCTGCAGCTCCTCGATCTGCGTGCATACACACACACACACACACACACACACACACACACACACAGACTGAGTTTAAAATGTGTGTGAGACAGGACAGTGGATGGTGTGAGATTTCAGTGAGATGTGGATGTAGATCCTCAGAGTTGTGTGTAAATGAGTGATGAGGCTGTAAAGACGAGACAGATCCAGATGATCATGTCGGACCGATCCTCCAGTGTCACGTTTCTTCAGCTCCTCACTCACTACTTTACTTCCCTTTTAGTGTTTGATTTGAGAATTACAGATATACAGAGATGCTCAGAAATCAAATAAAACTCAGACAGAAGAACACAGGACAGGCCACACCCACAAACAATAATAAGATAAGACTACATGTGACAGGCGGAACGCCCGATAGCGTGAACACACAGTGTTCTCCATCAGTTACGTTTTTATAGTTTCATGTCATCACAGCATTCAGTCCTGTTTTTATTATGGATATCTTCTTCTGTTCCAGTTGGAATTTTTTATGCTTATCTTGGTGATGGTCATTAGTGAAAATAGCACAATATGGCATTTTATAAGATGATGTAATAGATTAATAAAGTATCTTTCACACCAGTGCTGATGAATACACAACATAAACATATAGTAACATATAGGGCACTACACACAAACCGTGCAATCTGATTGGTTCCCTATTTAAGGATAATAAGAAATTATTAAGTGGTGAGGTATGATATGAAGAATTATTCAGATCGAGGTGGATAACACTGTCCAAGGTCAGAATAATTCTTCATATCACATGAAAGCTGTATTCTATAATTGTTTTATTATTCATTCAAAATATTTTCTACTTTGCTGATGACCATGACAAATAATGTGGCTTGGAGAAAAATACCGTTAAATACCTGATGACTTTCCACCAATCAGAAATAAGAAAATATTTTGTTTTATTTTAATTTTTTAATACTGTATTAATCCCAAGGGAAATTGTTGCCTCTGCATTTAACCCATCCAAAGTCAACAAACACACACACACACACACACACACACACACACTCGGAGCAGTGGGCTGCCACACACTGGGGCGCCTGGAGAGCAGTTGAGGGTTAGGTGCCTTGCTCAAGGGCACTTCAGCTATGAAGGTGGAGGAAGGGAAGGTGCAGCTCCCTTCTCCCACCACAACACATTTACATCTACAGCATTTGGCAGACACTTTTATCCAGAGCGACTTATAATCATCATTTTTATATAACTAAGCAATTGAGGGTTAAAGGCTTTGCTCAAGTGCCCAACAGTAGCGATGGTGGGGATTGCACCACGGACTTTTGGATCAGTAACCCATCGCCTTAACCACATTTTTCCTGCTGGTTCAGAAATCAAACCAGCGACCTTTCAATCCCAAAACTGCTTCTCTAACCATTAGGCTACGGCTAGTGATACATGTATACATGATAATGTTTAAATCAAAATTGCGGATAAAAACCTCACAGTTTGAAACAATCACTTATTCTGAAATCCTAAAAAATTCAATAAAATGCTGTCCCAAAAATTATGAAAAAAAAGGCTACACAATACGGCATAAAAAAGTAAAAAAAATTTTTTTTACTGAATTACTTTTAAAAGATGGGTCACGTGACCACTGTCACTGTCACTGATTTTTAATAAACCATAAAAATCTGTTTTGCTGATGTTATATACAAAAACAATTATTCAGACTCATCTTAGGGATTACTGAGCCATATCCACCTCATACCAGGTGAATAATTGTTATATATACATTATATTTGTGCTACATGAGTGGTTTCTGTCATGCTTAAATAAACACTGGCTAAAATGACATAGTAAACATTCTGATAAGTGGGTGTGTATTAAATACATCCACAACTAAACACTTCTCAATTTATCAGTTTTCATAGTGTGTGTACTAATTGTGTGTTTGTGTGTGTGTGTGGTTGTGTTTATATTGTGTGTGTGTGTGTATATATATATATATATAGTGTGTGTGTGTTATAAATTGTGTGTTTGTGTGTGTATGGGAATGTGTGCATATATTGTGTGTATATATTGTGTGTGTGGGTGTGTGTGTGTGTGTGTGTGTGTGTATATATTGTGTGTATATATTGTGTGTGTGTGTGTGTGTGTGTGTGTGTGTGTGTGTGTATATATATATATTTTGTATGTGGGAAAAAATAACAGTAGTACAATTTCATTCCGACAAGCCTGTTTCGTGGTTGCCTCTCGTCAGGGGATTTCTGATGAGGGGCAACCACAAAACAAGCTTGTTGGGATAAAATTGTAGTACTGTTATTTTTTTCCACATACAATATATTTAGCTCTACTTCGACGTATCGAGCACTGTTCTACGGAAAATCGACTCAAGATCTTATATATATATATTTCAGTCTCTGACATTATATTATGGATAAAAAAAAATATTAATCATAGAAATCATTTCTTTGATAATTATTTTATTCAATTTGTTTCAAAGCATCATGCAAATAAATATCACTTGATGAGGTATTCATTATGTTTATAGGAAACCATGGCTCATATAATAATGGCATAGTTTTACCACTAGTAATAAATTACAGGCTTCACTCTGATCAGTGGTCTTATATCAACTATTCACGTAACGGAATTCACATAACTATAATATCTCATTTGAAATTTATCTCCTGCAGCAGTATTTCTACTTTAATGGCAGTCAAATTGATTCTCCACTTAGATTCCAGCACTTCTTTGGATTTATAGGTCTGCTTTACCATTGGTCCTGTCTTAATAAATGCATGTATGCACACACGATCGTATGGCTTTAAGGAATTTAGGCGGCTTTCATCTATACTTACAAAGACATTTACCATTTTAAGCACACAGCTGTAAACAAATCCGAGATTGAGAAAGACACCAAGAAGAGTTTTCTTATGAATTTTCATTCATTCATTTTCTAATTCTTAATCCTAATTAGGGTTGCTGGGAGGCTGGCACCCATCTTAGCCAACTCTGGGCGAGGGCAGATTACACTCTAAACAGCTCAGTAGGCTATCGCAAGACTTTATTATTATTATAATTATTATTGTTATTATTATTATATTATAATAATAATAATTGATGTGATTATTATTTTTATTGTTATTATTATCTTTATTATTATTAATATTATTATCTGGGGCAGGGTAGCACACACACACACATATATATATATATATATATATATATATATATATATATATATATATATATATATATATATATATGGGGGTTGTGTGTGTTTATCTTACTGCTACTATAAAACTATATAGTGTCTCACACTGTGCTATGATTTTTTCATGCTTTTTGCCCAACCCCCTTGGCCCCTCTATCTATCTATCTATCTATCTATCTATCTATCTATCTCTGTCTTTGCAGTTGATGGCACTCCAGCAGAGCTCCCTCCTGAGGAAGGTTAAACGAACTTTGCCAAGCCCCCCACCCGAGGACACTCAGTTGTCAATGGTCACCCATGCCCTGCCTCAGATGTACGTACCCTCTATGCCGTCTCTGAAGGTGGCATCCCGCCCGGGACTTGCAGCCAAAGCTAGCCTATTGAAAGACCTGACACATGAACTGAAGGCTGTTGAGCAAGAATCTACTAAACTACGAAAACAGCAGGCTGAGTTGGAGGAAGAAGAGAAAGAAATTGATGCCAAACTCCGATACTTGGAGATGGGCATTACACAAAGAAAAGAAACACTTGTGAAAGAGAGAGAAAGGAGAGAGTTAGCATATCTGCGTTGTATGGGTGACACGCGAGACTACATGTCAGATTCTGAACTGAACAACCTTCGTCTGGCAGCTGCAGTTACATCTGATAGTAATGGCCTTCTAACAAGACCAAGCACAGCACCACTTAGCCAGTTTGCCGGTGACCTAAATACTTCCGCACAGTTACCCCCCACATCATCATTTGTATCCTACCAGTATACTAAGAGCCAATCAACAGCAAACACCCTACATCCTTCCACATTCCAAAGCAGTGGATTCATCCAACCTCCATATCCTACAGTCTCGCAATTACAGGCTCTACCCCAGCCTTCTCCCCTACAGACCATGCCCCATCATCCTACCCCATCTTATCTTGCTCACGGGACTTTCCCCACTCAGAATTTTCCACAAAGCAAACCACCTTATCCTACAGAACATACAATACTACCTCCAACTGGATTCCAGCCATCTCTTCAACCACCTCTGGGTCAAACTCCTTACCCAACCCATACCACACCATACCCAAGCCAGGCCCCACCTTACCCTGTCAGTCAGGCAAGTACGTACCAGCCACTTGCAGACATACTAACTGTCCATCAGAGGCCACGGCAAACCCCTCTTACTGACTTTGAACACAAGATGTCCACTAATTATGATGCTATGAGCAATCCTTCTGTTGTATTAACAACCACTGCCCAAGATTCTACATATAGCCAATGTGGCCTGGTTCCATCTTATGGACAATACAACACATCAATGGCAAATACCTATGGACTAATCACCACTTCAGGTTCAAGTACTTATGGTGGGTACTCAAGTACTACAGTGAGTTCATATGTACCATATACAACAACTTTAGCAAATAGTTATGCTCAGTACACGACAACCACAGCTAATACCTATGGACACACAACAACCACAGGCAGTTCTAATACCTATGCTAATGCCTATGGACAGTATACCACCACTGTTGCCAACACATATGGACAGACAACACTTTCTGATCATATGCACTCAGTGGACAGTCCCTCTACATATACTGGTGATGGTCTATACAGTTCTTCGAGCCTGGAGCAAAATGTTCCTAGAAATTATGTAATGATTGATGACATAAGTGAGCTAACCAAAGAGGGCATGGGCACCACCTCAGACCCACACCGCAGTGAGGGCTATGGGCGCCATGGGGGTGATGGACTCCACACACGAGGAGGGAGCTCCTACGGCAGACCAGAGGAGGAGCGTGATGCAGAGGTGTACGACCATCACCATGGCAGGGGTAAGAGCACTGGCAGCTACCAAACGCGAGGGCGAGATACGCATGGCCGGGTAGTGGGGAGCAGTAGCATGGGTGGGGGATCCACATATTACTCTGATGACTACAAGCACTCAACAGCCACAAGAGCAGCCCAGAGGCACTCCTCAAAGACCCTCGCACAAGTAGTCATGCCTACCAAGAGGAGCAAGCATCGAAAGCAAGGCATAGAGCAGAAGATCTCCAAGTTCTCTCCAATTGAGGAAGCTCGTGATGTGGAGGCTGATATGGCTTCATACACCATGAGCACCTCTGCTACAAGTGGCTATGGTACAGGCTCTCATTCACGAAAAATTCAAGATGACATATATGGGCTGCGCCAAACCATGTATGACTCACATCGGAGCTACTATGATGATGAACATTTCTATGGCTATGGCAGGTCCCGCTCAGCTGGTTACGGCATGGATAAGATTTCTCGGGAGACCGGCTACCGAAGCAGATCTTACGAACGGGATTATACAGATCGGTCATACAGAAGCAGCTATGGTCGAAGTGGGCGTCCCACATTACGCTCTCAGTATTCTGAAGAGGAGAGCCCACTTAGTCCTATGGGAAAGTTCATGGGCAGTAGACAGGTCTGCTATGATCCATCTTACTCTTATGGCTCAAGCCACTCTCTTCCTGATGTACAGGACCATATTCGAGACCTCCCACGGACCCATGTCTACAAACCTGATGATATGTACATAATAGACGATATGTATTGCGCTGTGTCTGACAGTGAAGGTAATTGGGTGCTGAATGTGAGAGTCACTGACTACTTTAAACATCCCCCACCCACCCAGACAAAGTGAAATATCAGATAGCAGATATAAAGGAGTGAAAATCCAATGCATGTTGTGTCTTCAGGCAACCAGTCAAAGCTCAAAACTCAAAGCTGTATGGCAGAATTGCATAGGCTTTTGTAACACCTCTTTCCTTATATTCTATTTTGATGCATGTGTTCCTAAGGAGCATTTCATGCATGAGTAGCCCAAATGTAAAAATTTAAATTGTAAGTAATATTTTAAGTGTTTTTGTAAGGAGTGATTCTTACTGAAGTGCAATTTTTTAATAGTTTTATTTTGCTTTCCAGTGCTTTGCATGGCTATTAAACTACTTACTGTTTTTTCTGTTGTTTTCTATTTACTTTTTCACTTTTTTGGCCTGACTTTATGCATGCATGTCTTTTTGTGATTTGAAAATTGATTGTAATGTACTTATGTACTTCTGGTTTCCAAAGCCTACCATCTTGGCCAGGAGGAGACTGACTGGTTTGAGAAGCCGCGAGATGTCCGTGGTTCCCGCCATTATAGCAGCAGCCATTCATCTTCTGGAAGGCGTGGCCATGTTAAACACACATACCATGACTATGATGAACCTCCAGAGGAAGACCTTTGGCCGCAAGATGATTATGGTCACTCCCGTCACACATCTTCTCGAGAGCACCGTCACCATAGTAGTGGAAGTTCTGGTAGACACTCCTCCTCCCGGCACTCAGATGAGCCTCGTTCTTCTCGATCATCTCGCTCTTTAAAGGACCCAAATGTACGGCATGACTCTCGTTCTATGTCCTCTTCTTCAACAAAGAGAGGAGACTCACGCTCTCTGAGCTACCACTCCTCTGATTACTCCCGTGACGCTTCTGGGCATCACCATGGCTCTCGCACTGGGAAACAGTCTTCCCACCACCAAGGTTCTTCCAGCAGGAAGCAGCAAGACCCCCAAAGCCACCCATCATCCTCTCGTCAGATGGGTTCAACTGGCTCAGGACAAAGGGCTGCTAGTGGACCCTCCAACTCAAGCAGGCAGCCTGGGTCCCAACAGCTAGCTGAGGCGCAGCAGAGCCAGCGGACACAGTTACAACAGCAGGTACAGACATCAGCAGCTAGGCCTGGACAGCAGACACCTGCAGCAGGTGCTGTACAATCACAGCCAGTGCAAGTCCAGCAACTCCAAGCCAAACCTGGTCAGACAAGTCCTGCAACACAGGCAATGGCTACAGGAGTGCAACAAGCACCTGCCACAGTAAGTACTTTTTTCATGTATGATTCATTGAACTTTTGTCGGGATATTTTTACATTATTTTTCCAATAGCAGTCTATAATCTTATACATTTGTTTTATAGTAATTGTTAAATTTTACAATGGGAATTTAATTCCATTCAGCTACAGTATCATTCATGAAGACAGACATTGATGTTTGAGTAGGTTTTTTTCTGGCTTGCTATATGTACTCTATGGGGTTTTATTAGTGTTCTGGTGTTTACTGTTTACACAAAGTTTGTACAGGCAAATTTTTATTTTAACATTTATACTCACTATCCACTTTTATAGGAACACCTGTTTACTTACTTATTTATGCAGCTACCCAGTTTTTAAATCATGTGGCAGCAGCTCTTTGCACAAACACACACGAACACACACACACACCCATCAGTAATAGCTCAGAACCTCCCTTCAACAACCAGAGACAAAGCCAAAAAGGAAGCCGGGGGGAAAA
>JAOUQZ010000030.1:16729524-16740141 GCA_028564935.1 Neosilurus hyrtlii
ACCAAAGCCAGGAAGATAGTGAAGGACCTCAGCCATCCCAACAATGGACTCTTCTCTCTGTTGCGGTCGGGGAAACGATTCCGTTCCTTGAAAGCAAACACTGAGCGAATAATGGGGAGCTTCTTCCTGCAGACCGTTCAAGCCCTAAACCAGAATACCTCCCCACACACAAACATCCATCTCAGCTGACTGCTGCACACAGCTACTTGTCACTTTACAGACAGACAATTACTTGAAGGATCGCCACTGCATAGATTGTATTTCATTATATTGCCTTTACATTTGCATTTGTACTGACCTTTAACTGAAAAAAACTAGAATCCTTTAAATAGTTTTAGTTATTGTTGTTCTTTTCTCTTGTTGCTTTTATCGCCATTGTTTTTATTTTTGGACAGTTGTAATAAGCATTTCACTACATATTGTACTGTGTATAATTTATATGTGACAAGTAAAATTTGAATTTAAGTCCAGCTGAAGAAGGTCTATATTTGACTCTAGGGAGTTGACACTGGAGAGGAAGATGGATGGGAGCAGCATTTTGTAGGGGTTAGCATTTAGCTTAGCCATCAGCCCTCCCCGACAGCCCCACTTCCGCTTATGGTCACACTGCCTCCGCTTGCCTCGCTGTCGGCCATTGCTGTTAGACGAATCTGCTGCTTCAAAGGCCATTGGGTCTAGCCACCGTAGCCTTTGAGGCTGCGCAAACACTCCAGATTTGTCATGTCTACAAAGCTGAAGTTGCTGGATGGTCCCAAATCAAGCAGCTGCTGGCGTTCATACACTACACTCTGCTGTGTACTGACTGAATTTATTGGCCTAGATGGCGTATTTCAGTAAGAATATCCATAACTGTCGCAACAACAACAGACTAGCTTAGCTACAGTAAAATGGCGTCCAGCGATAGAGAAGCTTCTCCATTTCTTTCGGACAAATCTTTTAACGATTGAACAATTATACAGCCCCCAAATTACTAACATCGGACAGTGATCAAAATGTCAATGGGGATTAAACAATATACAGGCTCCAGTTATAGGTTCAAACTGGTAGCCCCTACACAGGCTGCAGTTGTTACCACATGGAACTCCCGGTCAAGCTCATGGATGCAAATGATGGCCGTGAAAATCATACCAACAACATTGACTGCTAAGTATTATTTCTATTTTCTGTCTGGAATTAATCATAAGCATCTAGCGTTAGCGTTACTTATTAATTGGTATAATATATATATATATATATATATATATATATATATATATATATAAATATATATATATATATAAATTATTAATTAATTTATTTATTTTTTATTTATTCATTTTTTTGAGGGCCGAATAAGCTGAGCTATACATAATTTAAAGTAAATGTAGCCTTTTAAAATTCAGCTTAGTCAGCTCATTTTCTGTCTCTCACTGCAGGCACCTCGGGCCGTGCATGGGTCGGTCTTCACAGGGTGAATACTGGGTACTGTATTTCCTTGTGGATTCCACAAATCGTTTCCACCTTGTGGATATTAATGGGTCAGTCGGCCACTGATGGAGAGGGTCGACTCGGTGGGGGCTGTAACTGTTCTCCAAGTAGTTATTGCTAAACCCGCCAACAATGCAAGATGTCACCATTTTGAATGAATCGCTTCCGCACTGAAGTGTTTCCTTGAAGTGACATCAGCAGTCAGTTTCAAAGGAAAATGCAGACAAGAGCGTTTTCGGAAGCAATCAGGGAGCGGGAAGTTTAAAGTGTCCTAGTTCATTAAGGGGGCCAATGTGAGAGTAGTATGACTCGGGTGCACTCCAGTACTAGCGTTGTTATCACTTTATGCTAGTAATCGTGGTAAATAAAAAGCTTAAGACACGTCCTTTAATAAACTTGGAAATTTTATTTTCCTCCTTGTTGGAAGAAAGGTGTCCAGAGCAGAACCGAATCATGATATTCCTTCCAGAATACCTCAGCGCTTGGTCAATGTGGACTTCTCACACCCTGCACAGTGCTGTGTGTCCTCTTTGAATAATTCAAACTGTTTCATCAGTCCACTAAGTGTCACCAGGCTCTATGGTGAAATTGAGGCACATCAGTCTCCTGAGAGCAGCAGTTTCCTCTGTGGTGTTTAGCCAGGTACTTGTTCATTGATTTCATTGGGCCAGCCATTCTCCTTTACATCACAGAGAATTCTATGTTGAGTTTTTGGAGTGATCTTGCCTGGGTGCTCACTCATACAGAGACGAGTCACAATTCTAGATCATGATATGTCTGACTATGGAGTGGTGAAGATCTAAACTCTTTTAAGCTGCTCTGTAACCCTTTTCAGATTTATCCAATCAGTAATTCTTTATCTTAGGTCTACGTTTTTTAAGAGGCATGGTTTACTTTTTGTGAACTCAAAAATTTGAGTGTGAAAGTAACATCTCTAAACTCAAATCAGTGATTAGACTCCAGCTCTAAATATTACTGACACCAGTCACTTGTTACTTATGTTGAGGTCATTAGCGAAAAGGTGCATGTACTTTTTGCAGAGTATATACTGTGAATGAATTATTAATTATGAACATGAACAATGAGTGTATTATTAGTTCAAAATAGATTGTGTTAAATCGGAATCAGAATACTTTATTGATCCTGAGGAAAACTGTGTTTTTTGGCATTGTGAATTTTTAAGATGCATGTAGATACAAATTTCAAGGTTCACTTTTGTGTACAGTACCAGGTAACTCTAACAAGGGAATGTCTCATGATCATTGGAGTCTTTTTGGCCACTTTGACCCCATCTGTCACTCAGCTCTCACCTGGGGCTCTTCCTATCTCTTGTATTTGGTAAAGGCCCCACCCTGGGCAGAGGTTTCAACTGGCCGACAGAATCATTTGAGGGAAACAGACAGGTGAAGCAACATTCTGTTCATCCCTAAATGTAAAGACTGCTTATGTAGATCAGGTGGAGGAATCATCATAATTTAAAAGCTGAGAAGGTAATGCAGAAGTTCATTGTAAAACGTGAAGAACGTGACACAGCAAAGTAGACGTTACGTATATCTGCTCCAGTTGTAATGTCCCTCTGTACCACAGGAACCTGAGAATGTGAGATTGTTCCCATGCAACTTCTCTAACACTATAAATAACTTTCCGCGCAGGTATTGTGTGAATGGTGTGACATCAAACCTGGCGAACTTGTTGATGAAGACAGATTGCAGTGGCATGCTTTAACAAGAAAAGCATCTGCTTCACTGGAAAATTGAGCACCATCTCAGGCAACATTGGGCAAAGGCAGGGTACACCCTGAACAGCTCCCCAGCTCAGTGCAGGGCTAACACTCACACTCACACCTAGGGGCAATCTGGAACAGCCAATCAGCCTAATGTGCATGTCTGTTGACTGTGGGAGGAAACCAGAGTACCCAGAGGAACCCCACACAATCATGGGGAGACCATGCAAACTTCATACCGAAAAACCCTCGCCAAGCCCAGGACTCGAACACAGGACCGTTTTTGCAGTGAGGTGGATGTGCTAACCACTGCACCACCATGCCACCTCAACTGTACATCTGTCTATCATAAGAGTTTCAGTTAGTAACACAATGCTAATATGCTAACATACATCTGTGGTGTAGAATTTGATCCTTTGTTATTGTACATTGCATAACAACTGCGAAGTGAATGAGTGTGCATCGATAATGTGTTTTTCTGCAGTGGTGCTGTTTCTCTGCTGCAGAATGATAAAATGTGAAAATGTGAAAGTATGAAATGATGACTTGATTGCAGGAAACTAAAATAGAAAATAAAATCACTGCTAACTGCTACAACTACACCTTTATAAGGAGATAAGGCTCACCATGTTTAGAAACTCCACCTCATCTCCTAACCTGTATAATCATCATGTGATTAAGATTTAATGTGACTGTATAAAATACTCACAGATGGCATTAATGAACAATTAAATTATTCAATCAAATTTTCAAAAATCTACACATTTATTCATTTAAAGGAGTATTTTATCCATATCAATTTACAAGTGAAGCAGAAAAGAGTCCAGAGTTACTCAAGTTCAGAAGCTTAATAATAAACAAACAAAAATTATTAAATAAACAAGCTCTGATCAAATCATTTAGTCTCAATTAAATGAAAAATATTTTTAGCAGGTCCATTTTATGAGCAGGCCACATCAATTACTACCGAACCACTAACGAACAAAGTGTTCACTATAATAATTATAATTTACAATATAAAAATAATAATTTACTATAAAAAATAATAAAAATGCAATAAAAATAATAATTTACTATATATAAAATTCAACAAACTAATTATTAAACATCAGAGTATTTAACATACTGAACATCAAGGAATTTAACATACTCCCTACTGAGTAACAGTGTTCAAAAATAGTACTTGGACTATTGAACTTTTCTGGTTGCCAGATTTAATCTTTTAAAGTATTTAACGTAACGATCTTCATCATGTGTTTACTCTGCTGGGGATCCTGCACGACACTGAAAGATAATTATCTACATTCACCGCACGATAAATAAGCCTTAGACCTTGTAATTTCACCTGCTGAGGAAGACAAGCTAGGAAGAAATGTCATATTTTCACATGAATCAAATTAAATTTGGAGGGACCTAATGGAGATTGTGTGAAAAAAGCTAGAAGTATAACTACAACCAAACTGAAAAAAGGGTACTCTAGAAGATGGAGGAGGCTGGGACTGTTATTCATACAGTGGTCTTCATGAGCTTATGTTCATTGATGACAGAAGTGTACAGAAAGGCACCTCACCTAAACATTACAACCACAATATAAGTCCTACAGATTCAACCTAATCTTCACAGGCTCTGACTTCAGCCTTACAGCCTGGACCTAAACCTTACGGCCCCATCGTAAAACCCTAGAGGCCCAACATAAACCCTATATGCCTGACCTAATCCTAAACCCTACAGGCCTACATCTAAACCCTACAGCCATGACCTAAACACCAGCAACCCGTGTTTCCATCCAGGGAGTCAATGTAGAAATGGTGATGGATGACAAATGCCTTGGAGCTCATATAAACAATAAACTGGACTGGATTAAAAACACTAATGAAATTTACAAGAAGGGCCAGAGCGGTCTCTATTTTTTGATGTAGTTAAGGTTGTTCAACATGTGCCGGACAATGCTCAGGATGTTCTGAGTCTGTTGTGACCAGCGCTATCCTCAATGCTGTTGCATGCTGGGTCAACTGGCTGAGAGTTGCAGATGCCAACAGACTTAACAAACTGATCCGCAAGGGCAGAAACATTGTGGGGATGGAACTAGACTCTCTGAAAGCAGTGTCAGAGAGGAGAATGTCCTAAATAAAGACCGTGCTGAACAATACTTCCCAGCCGATTCACGACCTGCTGACCAGCCACAAGAGCACGTTCACAAGAGACTGTTATCACTTGAATGTACCACTGAGGGTTCTGGTTCAGGCTGTACCCATGGCCTACTGATCATTGGGGCACTTTGATGTCTACACCCTTTTTCTCCAACTTTCTTGGTTTTCAGAATAATCATAATCAGAATTAAAATAATTTATCCCAGAGGAAATTGTGTGCACACAGTTGTTCCATACCAAGTAAAGAATAAGAAAAAGATCTTTTAAGAAAATAAGAAAATAATTACAAATATCTCTCTCTCTCTATATATATACACACACACACACACACATACCTACATGTATAAATATTGTCTTACATATATATGTATATATCAGTTGTCCTAATGTTGTTAATGATGGATTTGCTAGTCCACTTGTTAATGTCAGCTAACCATGTATGTTTGGGTTGGCCACTTGTCCTCTGTTCAGGCTCCACTGAACGACACAGGAAATCATTCCTACCTGTGGCCATTAGACATTACAACTCTTCCATATAGGGTTAGGGTTAGGTGCTTAAACCCTGCAAGGTGCTTAAACCCTACATCCCCAACCTAAACCCTACAGGCCAAACCTAAACCTTATGGCCCCATTCTGAAACTTAAGGCCCTGTTCCATACCCTACAGTCATGACCTTAATGCTACAGGCCTGACCAAATCCTTACAGCCTTGTCCTAAACTCTACAAGCACGAGCTAAACCCTATAGTCTCAATCTAAACCTTATGGCTCCTTCCTAAATCCTACAGGCCCAACCTAAACCTTACGGCCTCATTCTAAACAATACAGGCCCTAGCCTAATCCCTTCAGGCCTTGACCTAAACCCTACACCTCTGATCTTAAACCTTAAGGCCTAGGTCTATTAGTACAGGTCCAACATAAACCCTACAGGCCCAACTAATCCCTATGGCCCAACCTAAACCTTACATGCCCTGACCCATCTTTATGACCATGACTTTAACATTACTGCCCGACCTGAACCCTATGAATCCAACCTGAACCCTAGGGATCTAAAATAAATTCAACAGGCCCCAACCTGAACCTTTTTGCTCCGACCTAAACCCTATGACTCTGATTTAAACCATATAGCCCTGTCCAAAACCCTACAGGTCAGTCCTAAACCTTACGGCACAAACTTTTCTCTGCCCTTTGTTGTTGGTTGAAATTGTTACCCCCGCTGATACAGAATCTGGCTGATTTCAGAATCAGAGGCATTCAAACAGTTCTGAGAAACAAAGCATCCTAACAAAATACTAAACCACACTAATTGTGATCTATATGTTAAGAGTATATCTAATGTTTTTATATTTATAAATACAAATTGATTCATTTTTCGAGCTGCTTAATCCTAATTAGGGCCGCGGGGAGGTTGGCACCCATCTCAGCTGGCTCTGAACGAGGGCAGAGTACACCTTGAACAGCTCGCCAGGCAGGGCAGAAACATGCTGACGGCAATGAAGCCTACTCTTTACAAAAGTCAGCAATGGTTCTTTTAGTTCACTTAGCTTCACTGGGGGGACAGCAGTGACAACCTGGGGATAGTGGGGCTTGAACCCCCGACCTTCAGATCAGTAATCCAGCTCCCTAGCACTGGGCCACCACTGCCCTAAAACATAAATTATTATTATTATTATTATTATTATTATTATTATTATTAATAATAATAAAAATAAACACCAATAATAATAATAACAATAATAATAATGCATCATGAAGAATGACGGTTAAGAAGTATGCATTTCTGTACATTTTCTGCACAGAGATGTACAATTATCCATTGTTGCATTAAAACTAATCTGGGAATGGGGTGAATGAGATGCCTTGTGTTTTCACATCTGCAGAACAGGCACGCACACACACACACACACACACACACACACACACACACACACACACACACACACACACACACACACACAGTTAGCTCTCAGTTAGCTAGCTGCTATGTTTGGGTGCAGCTCAGCTAATTTTGTCAGACCTGAATAATGGATGAGTGTCTATTTACACCTCAGAGAGAGAGAGAGAGAGAAAGAGAGAGAGAGAGACCATAATGACATGAATATCTATCATACATGCAGACACACACTTCCCTCCTCACTCATCACATCATCATGAGACATCACTTCAACAGCTCAGAAAACATAAGGTGATGAAGACAGTCACATACCATCACACTCTTTAGGGTAGACCGGATATTTGGGACACGACCGAGATTTCTTTTGTGCACAAACTAGCAGGAGATGGAGAGTTTATCTATCTTTCTGTTCAGCTCTCCCTTAAAGCATAGACTGCCAGGTAGACATTATTAATCAACCACCACCACAACCACCACACACAAATTAACACACACTAGAGGGTCTTTAAGAAAACACACCTGACCAACAGGACAACGGTCCAAAACACCACTGCAAAAAAAGAGAGAGAGGGGGGGGGGGGGGTGACAGTATGTCATTTTATTTACAGCCCCACACACACACACACACACACACACACACACACACACACACACACTGTACAGAACAGAACTAGCTAGGACATCTTCTCCAGCTAGCTCAATGTCAGCCACATCCCAACACAAAGACATTCTGTCAGCTGGACAATTAGATGCAAGGATGAAAAGATGGATTGATGGAAGGAAGGATGGATGGATGGGTGTTGTATTTCCTGCTCACCGATTCAGCTTGCCTCCTTTTTTGCTCCCTTCAGCGCTTTTCTGTCTCTGTGTAAGCACCGGCCCACGAGCTGCACATCCCTCCCTCCTTTCCTTCTTCCCTTCCTCCCTCTCTCCTTGCTCCTTATTTGTATTTTCCTGTCCCTCCCTTTCTGCTCCGTAGCTCGCTCTGTCTGATGAGCATCAGGGATGAAGCAGAAGGGAGTGCCGTCTACATTAAAGACACACCATCTCTCGCTCTCATTCTCTCTCTTCCTCTATCCCTCCCTCAGGGTGTAGTCCCCCTGGTGCTGGGGGCAAACAGCTGAAGAGTTTAGAGAAAAACCTGGCATGGAAACAGGATCAGACTGAGCTAAAGAATGTGTGTGTGTGTGTGTGTGTGTGTGTCTGTGTGTGTGTGTGTGTGTGTGTTTAGGAGCTTCACTCTTGTGCTTTAAAAACACAATCTCTTACGTTCAGTTAGATCAATTCCCCCTGAATCCAGTCCTGTCTCATTAGAATCCATCATGTTCATTTCGATTCTGTCTGATCTCGTCCTATGTCTGATCCCACCTCTTCCCATCGTACCCTATACACACTTGGACAAAAATGCTCAGTGTGTCTCGGTTTGTGTATTTGACATCAAGTCAATTTCCTAGATCTGTTGCGCGATGCTTTACAACTTCCTACAACTGTGTTATGATAAACATACAAAATTTCATACGCCTTTTGGTTCATCTGATCTGCTTAGTATCATACGGTTTTCTTTCAATTGTACTGTGATTGTTCGGTGTTAAAACCACAGGACTTCTTTATATACCCATGTGTATCGTACCACAGTGGTCACCAGAGGAACATCATACAAGGAATTATTTTTGTAACACATATCACTTTCATATGAACATGGCACCATTTAATGTACAGTCTTGACCTATTTTCCCAACGACAGACATACATTTAATATAATGAATGCAACTACTTAGCTTTCAAATCCACTCCACCCAACCTATGCCAGTTCCTTCTATTATAGCATGGCTAAATTCATACCACACAAAAAAGTAATGTTGTTTACAGTTGGGGCAGGGCATGACATAATGATGTACACAATTTAAACTCAATTTAGTGTTGTACCAGCCCTGACCATGCCCATTTCCAACACTAAATATTACACATTTGAATTAATGTGATCTCTCTCTCTCTCTCTCTCTCTCTCTCTCTCTCTCTCTCTCTCTCTCTCTCTCTCACACACACACACATACTTACTGTCCTCTCCAGGACAAAGCATTCCCGGTTTCTCTGGAATACTGGGAAACACTGAATAAGACACATGAAAAAAGATGGAGAACAAGATGAAGTGAGACAGACAAAGACAGACAGAGAGAGAAAGAGAGAGATGGAGTGATGAAGAGAGAGAGAGCGAGAGAGAAAAATGGAATCAGAGGAAGTGAGAGAGAGTAAGAAAGAGAGAGAGAGAGAGAAAGAGAGATGAAGTGAGACATGAAGAGAGAGGGGGAGAAAGACAAAGACAGAAAAATGGAGTGAGAGAGAGACAAAGAGAGAGATGGAGTTAGAGGTGAAGAGAGAGGGAGAGAGAAAATGGAGTGAGAGAGAGAGACAGAGAGACAGAGAGAGAGAGAGAGAGCGAGATGTAAGTTTACATTACAGTTGAATGATATACAGCGAACAAAAATAGAATGCACACTTTTTTTTCAAAATATTTTTTGACAAATGTGGAAAAATTTCAACAAAACATTTTTTTTCTTGCCTTAATACTGAACTAAAAGAAACATGACTAACAATTTTCTGTTCACAATTTATAAGTTATCACAGCCTGAACCAACCAGGGGTCAGAGGTCAAAGTTCACAGAACTCAATACCGACTGTGTCCACCGTCTGTATCGTATGAAGCGGTACATCTCTTACACACAGAGTTAAGGAGATGATCAATAGTGGCCTGTAGAATGTTTTCTGTGCGGGCGTGGTCACACGTGGTTGTCGGGCATGTGCAGTGCTGCCAGTCTCTCTGAATCGAGTTCTCAACCAGCTGATGGTGGAATGATGCACATTCAAGTGTACTGACACTGCTGTCACAGACATCCCAGCATTCAGTATGCTCCCTCATGACTTGTGCCATCTGTGGCACTGTAACTAGTGGCAAAAATGCACATTTCGGGGTGGCCTTTTATTGGCCCTGGTGCAAGGACAGCCTTTGTATTGGTCACGCTGGCTGACTCAATGTTACACATTATGCCACTCATGGGTGGACTAACTAAGAGAATGCATAATCTCACACGGATGTGGTATGAGAAGTGGGTAACCAGAATTCAGCAGAACAAATCATTCAACACCAATAAACACTATTTATGATATATTTCGTTATATCAGATTATTTTAACTCAGCATTTTTGGATTGTGTATTTCTATTTTTTTCAGAATAATATCATTCATTCATTCATTCATTCATCTTCTGAACCGCTTATTCCTACTTAGGGTCGCGGGGAGGCTGGCGCCCTTCTCAGCTGACTCTGGGCGAGGGCGGGGTACACCCTGGACAGCTCGCCAGGCCATCGCAGGGCCAACAGTCACACAA
>JAOUQZ010000030.1:16788033-16798620 GCA_028564935.1 Neosilurus hyrtlii
CCCCCCCCCCCCCCCCCCCCCCCCCCCCCCAGCTTCCTCTGTTCTGTAGCCCATCCTAATCTTTTCTTTTTATTGACCAGTCTCAGATATGGCTTTTTCTTTGCACTGATGAAGCTGATTGGGTGTTTTGTGAGAACAAATTACATAGCAAATGAAATCATGAAGCTGCAAAATGAGGACCTGTCAGACGTCTGTTTCTCAAAGTAGAGACTCTGGTGTACTTGTCCCCTTGCTCAGGTGTGCACTGGGGCCTCAGACTTATTTTTCTTACCTGGTTTGAGCCAGTTTGTGCTGTTCAGTGAAGGTTGTACTTCAGTTTCAATTTCAATTCACCCAAAGAAGGATACTTTTATTAATTCTTTAATTGGAACAACAGTTTTCATCTGTGCTGACATCATTTAAAAAGGTTTTTATAATGTCATGATCTCACCCGTTCCTGAAACACACAGTCTGACCTTTCCAACATGTATCTCAACACACAACATGGCTGCCTTGCACTACACTTACCAGAAGGCACTGCCATGGTCCGGGTCACCTAATTAATGATTCAAAACAGCAGTTTTTTATCTGAACTACATTCAAGAGGGCAGTGTGACATAGTGTTAAGGCAATGGGTTACTGATCTGAAGGTTGGGGGTTCACACACAGTTGTATAAAAATTGTTAACTGTAAGTTTCCAAATTGAATCTTGTAAATCGTAAGTCTGATCTGCCAAATGCTGTAAATGTAAATCTAGACACTTTAAAAGTGGATTTTCGCCACCACTTTAATACCATAATAGTCTGCAGTACATTTGGTGTGCACCGAGCTGTTTATTTACTTACCGTTTGAGTTTCTGTGTTTGACTGTGCTAGCTTTACCATTTTTTTATTTTTTTCTGTTTATACTGTTTTGCCAGATATCTGACCTTAGCTTGTTTGTTCACTTTGCCTCTGTTTATGACTTTGATGAACTGGTTGGTAAGTGTTTTGACTTCTGCCTGTTTTAATGTCTTTAATGTCTTCTCTTTGGATTATTACCTGCTCAATTTCAGTAAAAGTGCATTTAAAGTCATACTGCACCTGCATTTGTGTCTGATTCCTAACATATAATAATTAGTTATGATTTTAACATGATAAAATTGGATTAGCGAACACTATGCACCATTGGGAAACAAGTATGATAGTAGATGAAAATGGGTCTATGTACTTCTACGTAGATATTCCACCAATAATAATCATTTATATATTTAACAGTGTCTAGACTGCCTTTCTCATAAATTTAATATTTTTTATTACATTTTATTAATTTCACTTAATATACAAGTGGTTTTCTTTCAAAAACAAGGAAACTGCTAAGTGACCCCAAACTTTTGAACAGTAGTGTACATCTAGATGCATTCAACAACATGCTTGCTTTGTGGAAGAATCAGTAACAAGCTGCACCCTTTAATGCATCAATAATGGACTATATATGTATGCTCCATGCATGACGTGGCGGACCAGTTAGGTTGTAAGAATTCTTCTGCACATCGCCAAGTTATCCATTGTGCGTAGCTATTTCATGTTTGTCCGGTTCTTTGGTAGACTGCACTCGCATTTGGTTCATTGTTTGTTGTGATCATAAATTCCTGGTTTATAAATAAAAGGAGTTTATGTTATGTTCCTCACTCCAGTCACACAGAGACGTGCTATAACCGATGAGAGAAGGAATGGACACATAACACAGTAATAATGGTGAATACTGTCCAAACTTTTTTGAAATGTGCTGCAAGAATCAAAATTTATTTATGCAAAAAAAACATTAAGTAATATTAAAAATAATATTTTGTTTTTCTGTTTTGATTGAAATACAGATAAAATTATTTACAGATTACTATTTTCAATTTTATTTTTTATTTAAACATACTTCTGATTTGGGGATGTAGTGTGAGATGATAATACAAAGTAGAAAATAATTATTTTTTATATAAATAATTATAAAATCATTGAGAAACAGAATCGGAGAAGATTTACACATCCTGGGAGCTTTAAAGTGAAATTAAACCCAAAGTTAAGTAAAACTTGCATACATCATATACATCTTTGCACATTAAAACACCCTGTTGTTATTACAATCTTCTTTGTGAAGAAAAAAAAATACAAATAAAATAAAAGCCAAATCCACACAACGAGGCAACATTGTTATGATTCACTTGTACGCAACAGTAAATATAGAAGTAATTTGAAGTATAGAAGTAAAAACTCACACACAGAAACATAAAACTACACACAAACTCATACACAAACACACTTGCACAGAGAAATATAAAAATACACATGCGCACACAAACAAAAAATACAGAGAGAGAGAGAGAGAGAGAGAGAGAGAGATAGAGAAAGAAATATACACACAAACACACAGACATAAAAATACACACAAATGGGTGGTAATTAACACTAGTCCGCTGGCGAGTCAAAAATTTGTAGGGCAAATGAAAGTAGCTAGCAATAAACCTGCTGGCGACCCGACGAATCCAATAGGCAAAGAAGATCTAGTGTTCCTGACCAGAATATGAAGGATGACTAGTAGTTTCATAATTTCACTAGATCTGTTGGCTAGTAACTTAGTTTTGCTAAATTCCACCCCTACACACACAGAGACAAAGAGAGAGAGAGAGAGAAACAAAAATACACACATACACACAAACAGAAATACATAAAAAACACACATGCATACACACAAACATACATACATTCACACACACACACACACACACACACACACACACACACACACACACACACACACACAGTGTGGTAAATAAAGGCTTGTTTTTAGAAATGCAGAGGTGTGGCTGGTTATTTCTCCCAGAGATGGTTGTTCCTATTGTAGAGTGTCTCACATTCCAATAGAATTTCCTTGTGTAGATCATTTCTAAACTTCATCATGGTTCCCAGGTCTTTGTGGTGGAGGATGTCCTGCAGTGAGAACAGTGTGTGTTGATGTAAACTCACATCTCCCTCTCCACCAGTTGCTCTAACCATCTGCAGCGTGGTGTAGAATGAGGTTTTCATGTCCTCACACAAGGGAAACATGCAGCAGGTCCACAGGTTACACGAACACCCGTCTCCTGAGAATCTAATGTCCCCCACATTCAGTCCCCAGCGGCTCACGCACTTTCCCAGAGAATTACCGAACACTTCCAACAGGTTCACATCCGCAAGGCTCGAAACCGTCTTCTTCAGATCATCCTGAATGCCAAATGCCACAGTCACAAACTGCGTCCTGCCATCCATACACACAGCAAACGAGTGCATGAAGATGTTGGAGGGGATGGAGAGACTCCTGTCCACCCAGCAACCACTGATGATGGAGCTCTGGCCCAACTTGACTTCCTCCTCCAGCCTGGAGAACTCCACCATGCTGCTCTCACACACTTGCACACTTGGGTGGACGACACTGTGTATGACACACATGTTTTCATTTTTACACATGTCTAGTGGACAGGAGCTGAAGCTGATGGCCTGTAAGCCAAGTTCCTTTCGTAAGCACGGATCTACAGTGAGGTGGAACAGGTACTCTTCCATGGTGCCCAAGTGGTAGAACTTTGATTCATTGAGGATTATAACATTCAACTGTGTTCCTCTGAGATGCTGGAAGATCTTCTTTCTGACCTGCACCAGATCTTTCTCCTTCTCTGTGACATTCTCTGTGTTGTAGGTGTACTCGTCAGTGGCGGTAGTTCCTAAACTCTGCAGAAAGTCTCCATAGGCATCAATCTCACACCTCAGAGGTGCAACTGCTTGGAAGAGGTCCAGCAGTTTTTCCACCGTGCCATAACTGATGTAATATGTACTGTCCGTGTAGACCATTTCATCACCATGCTTCCTAAACACTGCGCCGTTCCGGTGCATCACTTCCACACTGGGCTTGTGCAGGAACCGGAGGCATGTTCTATAGTCCACATCTTGCACAGTCGGCTCTACACCTTGTTCCAGAACAAACACACCATGTGACTGGCCAATGGTCAGAGGGGAGGGATGTGCGAGGGCAGTGAATCCAGGTTTATTAAACTCCACACTTTGGGTAGCGTTGTAGAGCTCGATGTCATCAGCACACGTGACCAACACGCCAGGATTCATGTGAGAAGGAAAGTCTACATACATGAGCAATTTCAGATCCAACATCTGATACACATGATCTCCCAGTGGAAGGGCCATAAATATCTTCCCCAGAGCACTGGCATGAAGTAAACGTTGACTCCACCCTCCTGCGCACACACACACACACTATAAATATATACACATACATACACACAAAGTGTATATATATATATATATATATATATATATAAAAAATATACAAACACACACACACACACACAAAGTATAGTTTGTGTGGGTGTAGTTTTTAAAAAAAATAATTAATTATCTACAGTGTACAGAATTATGTTCACACACACATTATAGAAAAAGAACTCATATGATTTCAGGACAGCTTTAAAAGTATATTTGATTTTAATTATTTCATTATGATTAGATAAATAAATAAATAAACCCCAAATCCAACATCTCCACCTTCATACTTTAGGCCACGCTCCCTAGCTTAGGGTAGATAGTAGTTTTGATTGTAAAGGTTTTTTCTCTGTAACTTTTGATTTTGCACATTTAAAGGTGTATGTAAAAAGTCAGAAAATGAATCACCAGGGGCCTCATGTACAAAGGGTGCGTACGCACAAAAACATTGCGTACGCACTTTCCCACTGAAAAGTTCAGATGTATCAAGAGTGAAATGTCCGTGGAAATGTGCGGTGCGTCACGCAAACTTCATGTCTGGCGTACACGTTTCTGCAGCTGTTGGTGCTTTGGCGACACTTAGAGGTGATTCTGGAAAACTGTTTATAATGTGAACTTTTGTCCTCAGAGTTAATTAAAGCGCATTTTGCAATGAGGCGAGGTTTCCTGGTTCAACGCACAATTCATAACAGCATGTTTGGGGACTACACGCCGGCACTGTGCGCGATGGTGATTTCAACCATTCACCAATGCACTTATTAAGTCACTGATATTTGTAAGGACGCCTGTGAGCAGGCGGTCATTTATGCCACCGATTGCACAGCACAGTGCGGGGAGGACACAGCCAGTCGCGCGGGCAGCAGGAACCCCCCGTTTCTGTGACCCAGAGCTGCCGCGGATGGTGGAGGAATCCCCGAGTCTGTGGCTGCGTGTCCTCCGTCTCACCGTCTGTTTTAAAACATAAATAAATTGTATCTCTCTATCTTACAGGGCTGTGAGCTTGGGGGTGATCAGAGACCCCACATGCACTCCCACCCCCCCTGAAAGAGCAGCGTCACCTCTGACTGCGGCGACTCTCTGCCGGATAGGGTCAGACTTTGGCAGTCGCCTCCCCGTCTTCCACATATCATAAGGGTTTTCTGATCCTGCAAACACAGAAATCTCCAGTGCAAGGTTCATTTAAATATTATTTGCATATTTAAATGTGGGCGTGGACAGGGAGCGGTCGGGTACTCCTACATGTGCGCTCAATTCCACGATGATTCGTATGTTCAAAGGAAATGTGCTTGGATTTATGCGTTCGCACAGATTCATACATCTGAATTTTTTTTGTGCGTACGACGTTTTCTGGATTTAGGCGTACGCCATTTTTCAGTAAGAATTCCACGCAGGTCTTCGTACATGAGGCCCCAGGTGTCTCTGAGACACTAAACACTCGCTGCGGTAGAAGCTATGCATGGTTAGCACACCATGCTAACATACAGGCTGCAAATTTGAGCTGGGAACAGTATAAGAGAGGACCTAGAATCTACACGGCCCCATCAAGAAATCTCACTCACATGTCAAACCCAATTTCAGTGGCGTGACAGTGTGAGATTCTGAGCAGTAGCGAGGATTCATTAAATTCATGCTGAGATTTTAGGAGTATATTTCTTTTTTTCTGTCAGTAATCACAACCAAACACCATAAAACGTTAGTAAACGCCATAAGTAAATTTATGTTGTAACACAGGAATGTCGTGGACAAAACCATAACATCAAATTCTGGATCAGAGTAATTAGTAATTAAATATAGATAATATACTTATCTATATTTAAGCTATAACTAAGACCTACTTCCGGCACTGTCAAGTCGGCCGCCGTCGCAACTGCTCCTACCACTTTTTTCTTTGTTTATGTTTTTTTAAGCTAATTTTAAATACATGGAACGAGCAAATTCATCGACATGGAGTGCATTCGTTACGATAGAGATGTAGTTATAATTCGGTGTTTTTAACCTTGGATCCAAGCTGTGCATAGGAGATCCTGTGGGAGAACAAAGAACAGGATCCGAGGCGGCGGCCCCGGGGGAAACGAGCCGGCGTCAGGAACAGGCTGAGAGCTTGTACACACCGCACACCTCTGCCCAGCATTCTGATCGCCAACGTCCAGTCTCTGGAGAATAAGCTCGATGACCTCAGGGCCAGGGTCAAGTTCCAGAGAGACATTCGGGATTGCAACCTCTTCTGCTTCACCGAGACATGGCTAAACCCAGCGGTGCCGGACCACGCCATCCAGCCGGCCAAGTTCTTCTCAGTTCACCACATGGACAGGACAATGGAGTCAGGAAAGTCAAGGGGAGGCGGCGTGTGTTTAATGGTGAACAGTAGCTGGTGCAATAACGCAAGCATTGTTCCTCTCACGCCCTCCTGCTCACCCAACCTGGAACTACTGACCATCAAATGTCGTCCTTTTTATCTACCTCGGGAGTTTACATGGGTCATAGTCAGCGCCGTTTATATTCCACCTCAGACGGACACGGACACTGCTTTATGCGAGCTGCATGAAGCGCTCCCACAGCACATGACCCAACAACGGGACGCTGCACTTACTGTGGCGTGGGATTTTAACAGTGCCAACCTCAAGCACGCAGTACCAAACTTTTATCAGCACATCAGCTGCCCCACCAGGGGTGAAAGGACACAAGACCACTGTTACACCACAGTTAAATACAGTTACAAGGCACAATCTCGCCCTCCGTTTGGAAAGTCCGACCACACCACCATGTTCCTAAGGCCTAAATATAAACAAAGGCTCAAGCAGGAAGTTCCGGCTCGGAGGAAGGTACCACGCTGGACGGACCAAACAGTGGCCGCTCTGCAGGACGCTCTGGATGACGCAGACTGGGACGTGTACCGGCGCAGCTCTGATGACGTCAACATTTTTATAGAAGCGGTTGTGAGATTCATATTAAAACTGGTGGCTGACACAGTTCAGAAGACCACCATCAGAAAGTTTCCGAATCAAAGGTCACGGATGGATAAATCCGTCCATGATGCTCTGAGATCCTGTTTTGCTGCGTATAACACGGGGCTCGCCAGTGGAAACATGAACGAGTACAAGACCACATCCTACGTCGTGCGCAGAGTGGTGAAGGAATTTATATTTCATTATATTGCATTTAATATATTTTTGCATCCTATATTTAATTTTATATATTTTATTTTCTGTTTTGCATTTTTATATTTATGTTCATCTTAAACTATGAAGCCCTTTAAATAGTTTTAGTTATAGTTATTTTCTTCCTGTTATTGATAGCTAATTCTTCACATTTTAGGACAGTTGTACTAAGCATTTCACTACATATTGTACTGTGTATGATTTTGTATGCGACAAATAAATTAGAATTTTGAATTTGAAAATAGCAAGGTTAAATAGATGTTCTTATTAAGCGCACACCAAAATGACTAACCCTGATTTCTTCATTTGATTACTGAGTTAAATAAAGTGCTGTTTTGCTAACACTTATTAATCCTAATGACAGTTAATAAACCTTTAAAAAGACAAAATAAGTCTGCAGAATATTTGAAAGCCTTCAAATTAAAATGAATCTGAGATTTCCAACAAGTTTAAAGTGTAACTTCACCAGCATGGATCAGAAGAACTCTAAATCTGGATAAAGACTCTCCATACTCATCATTCAGGAGCTGCAGAACATGTAGTGTCGAGCCACCATTACCTAAACACACAAGGGGGGAGCGGAGAGGTTATCGTAATAATCCAGGATGAATGATGATTTCATGTGATTTCCTGCTCCTGTACTCACCAATCTTGAAGCCTGGAGGATCTGCAAACACACGATAAATGCAAAGAGGAAGCTCGTTCCTGCGGATCTTCTCCTGTAGCTGAACTTCATAACAACATCTCTGCTCTTCATCTACTGCTGTGATCACCACCAGATCCCAGAACACACCATTCGTCACCTCTGCACCTGGAACACAGGTCAGAAAGATGAGTTTAGTCATAGAACTACAATGGCACCTATTCTATATTAAATATTTCTGTTCAGTTTTATAATTAATTCTATAAATCACAATTACATTAGTAAGGGTTCATTGCTATTAAAATACGGTGTATGTACCTCAATTATTTTTTTACTTTTTTATGTCAGCGACGCTATTTTGACCATGTAGTCACATTTTCTGAAAAATTGGTATTTTCATTGTTTTTGTTTATTACCCATTCTTTTACCACAATGTATTTATCAAATTGATTTATTTATTTGTTTGTTTGGGTGGTTGGTTCTCATTGCCTACAATAGCATTTTCAATATATTTTCACCAAAATATTATAAAGAAGTAATTTTTCACTTCTTTTTATTATTAGCCCTTTTAGATAAAAGTGGTGGATTATAATCTTCACTGCAAACTACTGTAAATGTATATATAGAGTGTGTGTGTGTGTTAAAGTGATGATACTTACCCCTTATTCTGTTGAATTTATCCATCTTGTCTCGGGTTGATTTTGTCAGCTGTACGTTTTTTAGATTTTTTGTTTGTTCTGTCATTATGAATTAGCACGATTACGTCAACGAGCTAAAAGTCAAACAAGCGATGAGACAAGAAACGCAGATTTAGACAAATTTTGTGTTTTTTTTCTTTGTTAGCTGTTAAAAAATCTAACAACCTAAATTTTATTACATCTAATAGTGTAAACAAGTAACACTGCTTACGCTTTTACCCACCGCTGTTCCGACAAATCTGACTCCTATTGGTCAAGTGTTTGCGCGTGCAATCAATGATAAAATGGATCGCAAGCTACGCCAGCCAGTCAGTATTCAGAAGGTGGGATCTACGGAATACGGGTGAGATAGAAGACACCACTGCAGTGTTTACATCGCTGCTTCCTGGTTAATAACCGGAAGTTTCGTGACCTTCATCCGTTTGTATAATTTTCTGATTTATGATCATGTAAATAATTCACAACCTATTTAAATCCTGGTTCTCTCATAGATATTGTTTAAAAAATTGTAAACAAAAGTGTTTTTACAGTTGAATTAAAATCAGCGCCTGTTGCTATGACTTTACTGATGTGATTGTCCTTGTTGGGTGTAAGAGACTTTGTTGAAAAGAAAGCGTTTATAGGCATGTGCTCTTAGACCTTTTCCTGAGTCACTCTCAGGGGAAATGTTTAGAGATTATATAGCTTTACAGATTTTAAAAATGATTACAAATATAGTGGATTACCCTGGTTATGGTGCAAAGTTAAAGGGGCTATATGGACACAAATGCTCATTATTTACATTATTTGCCTACAATAGCATTGTTCAATACATTTTCACCAAAAAATTATAGAGAAGTAATTTTTACTACTTTTTATTAGGAGCCATTTTAGACAAAAGTGGTGCACACTACTGTAGCTATTAGCAAATGTTTCCAAAATGCAGTAACACAAACAAGGACTTACCGTGGTGCCGACTGTAATAGTGACCACATTGGCTTACTAATATTAGAATTAAGTTAAACCTAGCAATACAAAAACAGAACCAAAGATAGATGTAAGGCTACTTTGCAGAAACAGAGAAATTCAACAAATATACAAAGTGGGGGAAAAAAGAACAACAGCATGCAATTCAGAAATGGGAAATGATTAATGATTCAACAACAGAAGCAGTGAATAAACTACTACCACACACAGCTCCAACACCATCATCAAATCTGCAGATGACGCCACCATCATCATACAGAGCAGAGGTGAGAGCCCTGACATCATGATGCTGGGACAACAACCTACTGCTCAACGTAAGCTCATCAGAGACTACAGGAGACTGCACAGTGGAGGTAACACCCCTATCCACATTGAGGGGACAGAGGTGGAAATAGTCAGTTGCTTTAGGTTCGTGAGGATCAACATCAATAAGGACCTGAGCTGGTCACATCACATGGATGTGAACATGAAAGCAGTGAAACAATGGCTCTTCTTTCTTTAGCATGGATTCCAGAATACTCACCAACTTCTACCAATGTACCATCGAAAGTATTCTGTCTGGCTGCATCACTACCTGGTACAGCAGCTGTAATGCTCTAGACTGCAAAGCTCTACAGAGGGTGGTCAGATCAGCACAGCCATCCACGACCTCTACACACAATGCTGTAGGAGGTACCAATGGAAAAACACCACATCGGTGATCAACTGGTGCCACGGACAAACAAACTTAAACTTTATCTTCGACATTGAAGAGTTCTAAAATATAAATAAAATAAAATAAAATATAATATCTGGTACAATCCTCCGTTCAGCAAAAACGTAAACACCAACATCGGACACAAATTCCTTACTATAATAGACAAGCA
>JAOUQZ010000030.1:16816157-16832618 GCA_028564935.1 Neosilurus hyrtlii
CTGCTACACACGACAAAACTGAAACACCATCCAAACTTACTACATAATCAGAAACCTTATTTCTAGCTGCCTGCGAATTGAGTACTAGTACTTCTGTCTTATCAGAGTTCAGTAGGAGGAAGTTAGTAAGCATCCAGTGTCTAATGTCCCTTACACAATTCTCAATTTTATTAAGCTGGTGTCTCTCATCTGGCTTTGCTGAAATGGTCGTGTATTATTGTTTGCCATTTTAGTTAATGACATTTCTGACTTCGAGTTTAGGGAATCAATTTTTTTGCCTGATATTTTCAAGTTTAACATTAAAAAAGTTCATTAAGTTGTCACTACTATAGGTTGACGGTCCGCATGTTCTATTTATGGTCTTATTCCTAGTTAATTCTGCAACAATGTTAAATAAGTATTTTGGATTATTTTTGTTATCTTCTATTAGACTTGAGAAATATATTGCTCTAGAAGCACTAAAAGCTTTTTTCTAGTTAAGGAGGCTCTCTTTTCATGCTAGTTGGAATACCATTAATTTAGTTTGACGCCATTTTCGTTGTAATTTACGGGTGTTCTGTTTTAGTGTGCGTGTATCATCATTATACCAGGGTGCTAATTTTTCAGTTAATCATTCATGAGTCAAGAAGCATGCTAGCTTGTAGCTGTTGAGCCTTTTTTTGAATAGATGTTCTGTGATTATTCGGCCCTCGATCACCTTTAAATTTAGTGATGTGGTTCTCAGTGAAGATTAGTTTGACACCTAGTCCCTCTACAGGAGATTAGTTCCAGACCCCTTGCTGTGCATTGAGGTGAGCCCAATTAGGTGTAGCTGGTATATCCCAACCTCCTGCACAAGATCAGTCTCGTTCCTGGGGACTGGGCCATGGCTTCCACCTTAAGCTGCTGCCTGATCCACATTGCACTAGACTGCTAAGGCTCCCTCTGCAGGTGGTGGACTTGCAGGAGGTGGGGGCAGACACACATGAGTACAGGTTCAGTCACCAGACACTTGTCGACAACCACATCCTCCAGACCTAGCTCCAGGGCAAGTCACTGGTATTTATTTTCTGGGCTTGGTGTAAGGTCTTCTTGTCTTATGTCAGATATTCTATCAAAAAGCACTCTTGATTAAGTGTAATAACACTAGCATTTTACTGCTCAGGCCTAGTTGTACTTGTTTTAATTTGTATTACCAATCAACATGGTGTTTGAACAGCTCAGTGCTCTGTACAGTGATGTGTCTGCATTGTTTATATCACTTCAGCAACCTTGGGTGTGAGAGAGGTGCTGTGTAAATTAAACTATGTATACTACAAATTATATTAAATATTAATGTTGTGTTTCTCCGAAGTGACATTGCTATACTCGTCTGTCAGCTGGCTTATGTCACTTAAGCGTTTCTATGAGGATTGCAGAAAGTAGTTACTGAAAATGGACCTCTGTACTATGTAGATATTCCTTTAAAAATCCATATATATACACACACACACACATGTATACAAACTACTCACAAAGTTTTAGCATCATGAAAATAGGGCCTTAAGTAGAAGCAGGCAATGGTGGTCTCATATCAAACAATTTATTTAAACAAAAGCCAACAACAGTGGTGGTTTACCACAACAGAAAATATCAATGTCTCAATAACTTGTCATGTGCCCTTGAGTATCAATTACAGCTTGATAAAGACATCTCATGCTGTACTCAAGTCAAATTATTGTCTGCTGAGGCATGGCATCCCACTCCTCTGGAAGGGCAGCTCTCGGGTCATTGAGGTTCACAATGACTGGATTAATGATGTTGTTCAGGTGGTATGAGCTTGTCACTGTACCATTCACAAAGTGTAGGGCAGTTCTGTATTGACCAGACACATATACTCAGACTGGAACACCACCACCACCAAAGGTTCATCTGGTGACAATAGTGGCTGATGCATAGTGCTCTCCTTGATGTCTTCAACATCATTGGCAGTCATCATTTCTGCTCAGTGTGAATTGACTTTCATCATAGAACAGCACTAAGGGTCCCCTGGTCCCTCGTCCAGCGCGAATGCTCCCTGGAAGATGCAAGAAGATGACACCTGTGCCTGGTGATGTGGTCAGGTACCCTTGCAGCTCGTCTAGCACACGGACCACACTGATGTAAACGGTTTCAAATGGTCTGACATGACATTTGGGTGCCTCACACCTCCCTTAAATGTGCCTGGAGTTGACTGGCATTCATCATCTGGTTCCACAGGGCACTGTTCACAATGAAGTGGTCATCAGCATGAGATTTGGCCAAAGGACAAGGAGGGTGTCTGTAATGTATGAAGTGGTGTAACCTGAAACGTTTAACTTGCATAATAAGAGAGGGAAATGAGATTTATTGATAATGATTAATTATTGTAACTGAAATGTGGTGGTTTGTTTATATAAGTTCAGTTCTTTAATTTTTCTCACCGCTGTTTTTGCTTCGATGTTTCATTTTTCACTGCTCATGTGGGGTTTGGCTGAAATCCTGCTCTTTTCTCTTTTCACCTCTCACTGTCTGCGTAATGGCTGAAATAATCTTCCATGGACGCAGTTCACATGGTGCCAATTCAGCCATATTTAATTGAAACTTTAGTGTGTGTGTGTGTCTTGAGAAACTGAGCAGTAATACACTGATCCAGGAGAGGTATTGTGTGTGTGTGTGTGTGTGTGAGTGTGTACATTTAGTACATTTTCGGCGTTTGGCAGACACTTTTATCCAGAGCGACCTACAGTTGTCATTTTAATACAACCAAGCAATTAAGTGTAAAGAGCCTTGCTGAAGAGCCCAACAGTGGTGGTACCACTGGATTGAACCCCCAACCTTCGGATCAGTAACTCATTGCCTTAACTACTGAGCCACCACTATTCTGTTTGAGTGAGTTTGTGTTCACCTTGCGTGCTTATGCATCTTTGAAATGGATTATATTTGGAGACACTTATACACGTGTTTTGTTCGTGTTGCCTGAAGCCACATCCATGAAAGTTTACTTCAGCCCTACAAATATCTCATCCACCAACTACCCAACTACCTTCTATCTGTCTCTCTGATGACCTTTCTCTGTAAAAGTCTGTCTCTCTGTCTGCCTGTCTCTGTCTTTGTCTCTCTTCATCTCTCTCCCTCTCAGGGCCCGCCCGGCTCACAGTCCTCTCCCCACGCTCAGCCTCCTAACAGCATGATGGGACCTCATGGCCAGGTAGCTCCTCCCTGCACACTCTCTTCTCCCTCTTATACTCTCTTGCATACTTGTTTTGTTTGCTTTGTCTTGCTATAACTCTCCCTCTCTCTTTTTTCTGAAGGAAAAAGTCAAAATCAGTTAATCATGTTAAAATCAGTGGTTGATACTTGGCACACAGAGCATGATGTTGCTTTCAGAAGATGTTCTTTTCTGGTTGCAGGGTTCAAAATGTTTATAATTTATTGTAAAGCAATTGGTGAGATTTCCGTTTCAATTTAATAGTAACTCATTCATAATTCATATTCTAACATATTGTGTCTTCAGAAAGCACCCATGAAGGTGTGTCATTAACAAGTTAACATGGCTGTCTGTGTTATCTTGTGTCAGTAATCCAGTCTGTACTAACAGTGATTTAACATGAAGTTGTTGGAGATTTAAGAATATTTTCTCCTCTTATTTATTTTACACTCCAGTCTGTTAGATCCTCCAGTGCTTAAAAAAAACAAAACTCAAGTTTGTACTCATCAGCTACCATCTGCTCAGAACAGCAGGATGTTTCAGTTCATAAATTCATCCTGCTTTTCTATCTGAACTCAGAATAATAGGAATATTGAGGCGCTGCCTAAAAGTTGAGCTCTGAACACATTTGCATTTATTTCCGGTAATGAAACAGCTGTAGTCCATCTTCAGTGGAGTTCCAAAACTTATTTCTCCTCAAGAAGAAAACCCACTGACTAAACAGAACACTTCCTTGAAGTACAAGTGCATGGCGGCAATGGTGCGTGCGTTGGGTTGCTTATGAGCAGCTGAGGACAAATGAGACCACAGAATCCAGCTCAAGGATTTGGACTTGGACAACTTTGTCATTCAGCATACAGCAATTGTGCAAAGAAAGAAATTTTGTTGCAATTTGCTCAGCACAAGATTGAAATATAGAAACTGTAAATATAGAGGGATAGCAAAAAAATACTATAAAGTGCAGTAGTAAAGTAAGGTGACCTGTGGAATTTATAATAGTTTAAAATACTGTGAGAAAGTGACCTGTGGAATTCTAGTAGTGCAAAATACGAGAATAATTTAAGATTGTTCGTAAATGATACAAAGTACATTTAAAAGTTATGAAGGAGTGCACAAAAGAGATGGTGACCAGTATAGAAATATGTGTCTGGTATGAGCAGCAATTTTCATTTACAACATTTGCATTTGTATGTAACTCTGTGGCGCTCCGCTATAAAATGTGAAATAATGCATGTTGTTATCGACCTTGCGGAGATCCACACTCAAGCCCAAACTAAGCACAGATATCCCATATTAACTTGTTGCATTAGCACAAATGGTTCTCATGTAAACACTGCGCTGAGTGTTAGAATCAAACACAGCACAAACATATAGAACTGCACAAAGCGGAGTGTAAAATAAATAATAAATATAAGTTTATAATAAATTTCCAACAGCTTGGAGTTTAATCACTGTTAGTACAGACTGGTATACTGACATCAGATAACACAGACAGTCATGCTAACTTATTACTGACACACATTAACATGGGTCTAGCCATGCTTTTGGGTGAGAGAACACAGTGGTGCTTGAAAGTTTGTGAACCCTACAGAATTTTATACATTCCTTCATAAATAGGACCTAAAACATAAGCTTTTCTCAGAAGTCCTAAAAGTAGGTAAAGAGAATCCAGTTAAATAAATAAAGAACATTTTTTTTACTTGGTCATTTATTTCTAGAGGAAAATAATCCAATATTACATGTCTGTGAGTGACAAAACTACGTGAAGCTTTGATTTCAATATCTGCTCTAACCCCCTTTTGCAACAGTTCTCCAAGTCAGGACAGTTCATTCCTGAGACAAATTTTCTAGCACTCTCCTCTTGGTGTATGGGTAGCTCAGATAGTTAGGAGATATGCTGGTCCATGAAAGATTATTTTAACAGGGTCGGGTAAGAAAACCACCATGCTTAGTTAATCTACTTCTAATTTATCAACTGTAAGACAGTTAAAGTAAACACTATAGCCTTGAATCATCTGCAGAAGTAAGGTAAATGTCAGTAGAAATAGTGATACAAAGGTCAGAATAACCCGCAAAAGGGCTTATTTTTCCATTGCATTTTGCGATGCATGCCTGGACATTTTGGACCTTGTGGTTATGATTTTAATTTTGTGCATGTGTTGTGTTTATAGCTCAGTTCTTTTAATGTGTGTTGTTGTTGTTGTCTTGTCATAGCCATTTATGTCTCCTCGTTTTGGTGGAGGACCGAGACCCCCAATCAGAATGGGTAACCAGGTAAGCCTATGAAGTCTCACACAATCATTGGTCTTTTTTGGACATTGATTCATCACTTGGCCTCTTTGATGGTTTATGTTATGAGAGGGCTGCAAACCATTTGTCTATACAATCACACGTGGGGTAATAGCGGAACACAGCGCAATCAGAGCATCATTCTTAAGAGAACTCGGTATATGATTGTTCTGACTTTTTTTGTGTGTCGCGAACATTGTGTCCATACGCTTGTGTCTACTCACCTGTGGTGATATTTCGCATGCCGGAATTAATGTCTGAGTGATGGTAACTACTTCTACTCTATCTTACACTCCAAACTGTTACTTGTTTCAAGCCATAATATAACATACACTTTTTAATGACGTAAACAGAATTATGTGCAGTAGGCATCCTGTTTCTTTTAGCTGGTAAAATAAACAATTACTCCTGTGGAGTGCATTGCTCATTTAAATAGAAAGGCTTTTAACCCAGTCACATTTAGGAAGCGCGTGATGTTTCTGGCATGTATAATGCGCATACGGAAGTGAACCTTTCCAGGGGAATGACATCTCGCTACCTTGTGATGTTGGGGTTCCAAGAAAGAAATCTTATCTCAATAGAATAACACTGTCAGACAATGTCAAAACCATTGGGAAGTGGGCAGTCATAGCATGATGGTTACGTGCCATTACGTCATCGATGGTGTCAACAAATCAAATTAACCTTGAAACTTTTAATCAGGAGAGGGTAATTTTTTTAAAGCTCCACTTTTAGGCAGTGCCTAAATCTTTATATTTAGAGTATATGATAGTTGCCACTTAGCTTAATGTGCATGTATTTGAACTGTTTGTGAAGAACATGCAAACTCCAACCCAGGACCATCTTGCTGCAAGTTGGCCCAGTGTTTACCACTACACAATTGTTATTGTTTTGTTAAACAACCATTTATCAACCATTTAGTTTTAATCTCTGGATCAGTGTGGGGAACAGTTTCTGTTTTAGAGAAATGATTTATTTCCTTATTAAGTTTCAAACTGATTGAGTGAACTTTGTCTCCTACAGCCTCCAGGTGGCGTCCCTGCAGCTCAGCCTATGCTCCCTAACATGGATCCCCGCCTTCAGGGTGAGTGAGCGCACACACACACTGAAGCTTTTTCTGATGTGAAGAATTTAAATTTTCTTTTCCTTTTTTTTGTTTAGGACCGATGCAAAGGATGAATGTTCCCAGAGGAATGGGACCTATGGGTCCTGGACCCCAGGTAACACCACCACAGCCTCCTGAAGCTTGGTATTTTTTTCCAACTCCATTCTTGCACTACTCCCTGAATTGTGTCCTGAAACACACACCATACACTAGGCCCTTGTTGATGTACACAGTGCAGGGTATTATGAATATTGTGTATGCAGAGTTTTGTCCAGGATCAATAAAGTATTTTGATTCTGATTCTGCTCAATATTTTATTTCAATTTGTTGCACATTTTTCCTTCAGAATTTCGGAGGTGGGATGAGACCTCCACACAACTCAATGGGGCCGGGAATGCCAGGAGTTACTATGTAAGGAAACCAGAGTTTGTTCCTCAGTCTCATCCTGATTTAACACTGTTAGTGAATTACAGAGATCCTTGTATTCCCTTGTGTTTCAGGGGTCCGGGGAATGGCAGACCACCTTGGCCCAATCCCAACGCTAACAATGTGTGTCCACTTCCTGTTTCATTTTAATACTCAGTTTAGTTTTAGTTTTTTTTTTTAAGGATATTTAATTCCTGATATTATATGATGTAGGATATCAGCTGTGAGCCCGATGATGAATTAAATCACTGAGAGAGTTTAGAGAACCAATACTTCAAGTAAAATGGGGTTTTATGATCATTCCTCTATGTAACTGCTAAATATCACAACGTGAGATGATAAATGTACAGGAGAAAATCCACAGGACAATAAGCCTCAAGTTCAGTTCCAACAGAACAGAGAAACCTCTTGTCAGTCAGGTTCCTCCATACCACAGCATGGATCTAATTAGATAGTAAAATATAAGATAAACTGGCCCTGAACACACAAAGTCTTTAGTGTTTGTATTTTAGAAGTTCATAATTGAATTCAAATAGAAGTTATACTTCTGCTGAATTTGACTCCTTTAACTTGAGTTTAGTTCCATTCAACAAAAGTCAGAAAATTTTGGAAAAATTCATCCTCATCTCTTTTTAGCAGTGAGAAAATATCTGCCAAGTACTGTATATTTTCCTTTCTAGTACAGAGGAGTGCAGAGTCAGTGTTGTTCATGTAACTGTGTGTGTGTGTGTTGCTCTCAGATGCCATACTCCTCACCTTCTCCTGGTGCTTATGGTGTAAGTAAAGCACTTTTGCTTTTTTTTTTCATCACACAAATCACTCAGGGTCAAACCCTGCACGCTAGTCCAGAACTTCACTGTAATTATTGATTCATTTTTTGTTGATTTGTGTTTTTTTCCTCATGGACTTGTAATTATTTCATGTAAAAAAAAAAAAAACATTTAACCTGAGTAACACATACTTGTGTTCATTGTATTAAAAATATTTGAAGCATATTTTATTTTAGTTTGATTTGTTCAGGAACAGGATATTTTGGATGTTATATTTTGATTTATGTCAATGTGAAATTTGCTCTGGTCTGTAGGGTCCTCAGGGAGGTGGACCCCCAGGGACTCCAGGAATTGTCCCAAGCCCGGCAGGTGTTTGTCAACTTCAATAATCACTTCTGAACAATAATTAAGTAGAAATAGCAACAGTGTGCTAATATTTCTCCTGCTTTCAGACTCCAACAATTCGAGTGAAAACTTGTACACCATGATGAACTCTGGTGGTGGAGGAAGAACCAATGTAAAGACAAACACTTACACTACAGCACCCTAAATCCTATATAATATAGGGGAAAAAGGTTCTTCCAAACACATAAGAATGGAGGTCGCTTAATAATTCCAACATCTTAATGTGTGTCTTGCTTTTCTGTAGTTTCCCATTGGTCCAGGTTCAGAGGGCCCCCTAGGGGCAATGGCTGGAATGGACCCCATGCATATGAACGGGGGTAAAATCAATTTGTTACTGTATACAGTAAATGTTTTCAATATGTGAATAGTTTGCTTGATATGAGTGTTCACTGTTGTAGGTTCTGGAGACTTGGATGGACTCCCCAAGGTGATTTTTCTTTTCCCTATACACAAATATTAACTATATAGCACATTTAAATGTGGATCTGTAGCTATTAAATAGTTTTTTGTAAATATAGTAAAATATTAACATTTTCCCAACTATGGAAATATTTAAATTTAGCCTATACTTAACGGGCACAGCACATTGTGATTGGTTTGCTCTCTTGGGATAATTAACAGTTATCCACCGAATGCAAGGTGGATGTCTCTGAATATTCTCTGAGATGCAGTTTTGAGGAAACTATATAACTGAGTGATATCCACTGAGCCTGAAGTGAATAATAATTTTAGTATATACAACACAGGGATATAAAAAGCAAATAAGTCAATATTTTTTAGTTTATTTTTACATATTTTAACCATGAGTTTTAGTACATACTACACCAAAACATAAATCAAACTGAAACAATGTTTTTATGGTTTAATTTTCCATTTGTGAAGTGAAAATGATGATGGTCATGTGATTAAACCTTTCTGGACAGAATTCACCCAATAACATGAACAACATGAGCAACAACCTGGGAACCCCAAGAGACGATGACACCGGAGGCGGTTACCTTCACTCCTTCCAGAATGAAAATGTGAGGGTCTCTGGTCTCACCCTCAGCCTGATCACACACAGTCTTTAAACTCGAATTCCACTTTAGAACCTTTTAGCATTAGTCTGTTTACAGATCATCTCTATAACCAATGTGATTGTATTCTACTAGTCAAGTCAGTTTTAATTGTATAGTGCTTTTTACAATTGACATTGTCACAAAGCAGCTTTACATAGTAAAATAAAATTAGGGAGGAATCTAAAAATTTTTCTCTACAACCCCCTACACATCCCTAATGAGCAAGCCCGCGGCGACACTAAATGTTAAGTCATGTTTAAGCCAGTGATTTCTCACTTCCTGGACATCAGCCAATAGGAAACAGGAGGGGTGGACTGAACTCCCACGTGGAAGCTTTAGTAGTTTTTAATCATGTTTCTGAACTCTCACGTGGAAGCTTTAGTAGTTTTTAATCATGTTTCTGAACTCTCACATGGAAGCTTTAGTAGTTTTTAATCATGTTTCTGAACTCTCACTTGGAAGCTTTAGTAGTTTTTATCATGTTTCTCGTTTTATAGTTGCAAATTATAAAACTAGGTAATATAGATTATTTACTGATGTCAACAGTGTGTTTAATCACTCTTTCTGTGTGTGTGTTTCCCTCTACAGCAATACTCCCCCTCTATGACCATGAGTGTGTGAGCTTTTGGAATGCTGTTAATTGGCCGTTCCAGAGATGGGGAGAAACGTGTACAGGAATTTCTGGCCATGCAACTGCCTCTGCTTCACCTCTGGTCTTCTGCAAGATCATATTTTCTTTTCTTTTTCTTTTCTTTTTTTTTTTTTTTATAAACAACCCTCCTTCACCCTTCCCAACCCCAGCCCTAATCCATGTGACATGAGCCAGTGGCGGCTGTGTTTGTTTAAGTAATTTTCTCCTGCAAGGCCAACTTTTTTGTTTGTTTTTTTAAAAAAGGAGCATCAATAATGGTCCACTGGATGTGTAGCCGCTAAAACCTCAGAGGAACAGCATCATGTCCATCTTCATCTTCAGCATGGTTTACATGTTCCACACTGACACTGAAATCTTCATAATGTGGCCTTCGACCTCTGCCTGCATTTTGTTGCCTTTTCCTACTTCTTTTCTGCAGTGTGTAAAGCTCAACATTCTACTAACTGTAATTTTTTTTTTTTTTTTTTTTTTTTACACCCATCAGTGCTTTTGAGGACTAACTGTGCTGACTGCTCCCGCAGCAGGGGCTTTTTTCCTGCACTGATCTCCCTTATTTACATCAGCTGCTGTCTTGAACCTGTCCCACAACTATGAGTAATAAACAGTCCTCCAGTCTGATCAGAGACAAATGCAAGCTACCTACGAGTGAAAGACTGAGAAAAGTCCAAGTTTCACCTCTGTCCCACTGACGCATTTGTCCATTGTAGCATTGATTCCTTGTAAAGCAGATTTTATGGTGTACCCATAGCATATTATTTTTCTTTTTTTTATCACTTCTATGTGCCTCAATTGTTTTAATTTGATATTTAGGTCCGTTAGTTCCAGAAAATCTGTTGTAGCTTCACTCCTGCTAAAGGTGCTCCCGTGAAACAGCCCCACTTGTGACTTCTCATATTTTGCAGATTTTTGTGTTATGCTTTGTCAGAGGGGCATCAGAATCACTCATAGTACAGATAGAATCGTAAGTTATTCTATTTATACAAACTTTTCGTTAATGCTTCTGCATTTAGAACGTTGTTTTACACTGCTTTTGTTAGCTTGTACATCATACTTTGGGCAAAATGCTTGTTTATATATTGACAACTAAATTATTTGGCTCCTTTCTGTGTGTTTTGGTCTTGTATTTTCATGTATGTATGGACATTTTTGTGGAAAGCATGTGCTGATAAACAGTTATAAAGTTTGTTGAGCTCTTGTGAGGAGGAGATAAAGCCTCTTAATTCTCTTTACTGGACAAGAGTTCAAGCTGTTCAGGGTGTACCTGTCCTTCACCCAGTGTTGCCTGACATGGACTTCAGCCTCCCATGACCCTCGTGGGATTAAGTGGTTCAGCAAATGAGTGGGAGAGTGGACAAGAGATCCCCAGTACCATTATGTTGCCATTGTTGGGCCCTTGAGCAAGGCCCTATGAAAATAACAAATGTAAGTCACTCTGGATAAGAGCATCTGCCAAATAGCGTAATGTAAGACAAACGATGTGTCATTCAGAAGCTGGCAGATTGGAGAGCACCCACATTGGAATGAAAAGTAACAGCTCCTAAAATTCATTAAAAATATTTAAAATTTAAAACCTTGTTGTACTAAAGACCTTTGGCTTGGTTCATAAGTAGTTTATATTGATTGATTGCCTTTCAGACTGAGTGCTAGCAGTGCGAGTTGAAGAAACCCTTTAACACTCTTTGCTATTAAGCAAAAAAAATATATATATTTTTGGTAATTTGTATATTGGATACAAAGTGAAAAGAAAAAAAAAGATGAACGTCCTTCATGTGTAGGGATTCTATAATTCTTGCCAGGGTTTGTAGAAAGGGACCCTCACAGGTATAGTACTGTACAGGTATATGATAGCGATGTTCTCAGCATAGTCCAGGTCAGTGATGTAAATGGCAGGGTAACTGGAGCTCATTCGGGTTCTAAGTAGGAAACAGCACGACACGGATTTTGATTGGATGGCCTGCTCCATTACCCAATTAACAACAATATTGATGATTGATGGCACTTGAATATCACCTTGACCAGTCCCAGACTTCACCTCAAACCCGTCAGTCAACGCATCCCCTAAACGAACCGCACAATGAGTGCTGGAATAGAACTCCTTGATGATACCAATTTCCACATTATGGAATTCCATAATGTTCAAGGGCTTTCCACATGTAATCTGTTTACAATCAAAAGATGCATTGAAGGCTGTGAAGTTGATATAAAGGAGATTATATTCCAGGGCATGTTTGATTATGACCCTCAGCAAGCAGAGCACTATGCAGAAGCATTTTTTTTCCTGAATCCTAATTGGTTTTCTCAAAGCAGAGACTCAAGTGCATCAGACTGTCTTGAGATAATTATGACCTAAAAGTAACCTTGAGACAGCACAGTGTAGCATAATGCCCGTTTTTTTCGCAGTAGGAAAGGTCGCTTTTAGAGGTCTCCATCAGTAGGGTCTGAAGGTTAGATCTCAGGTGCGGCCATCCCAGCAGTGGGATTTAAGAGTTCCGTCTTTGTCACGAACTGCAGTGTATTATTTATTTATTCATTCATTCATTCATTCATCATTTATTTGGGGGGGGTGGGTTGCATTTTACCAGATATGACTTTGATATTGTGTCAAATTTTACATTGGTTTCTGACATTAGTTCTATGCTGTAGCTTTGCAACAAATGACTGCCCACTTCTCATCCTTCTTATTTTTTTTTTCTTCACCAGTTTATTAATTTGAGAGTAAAGTTGTTGGCAAACAGTTTTGCTGATATGTGTTAGTGTCTGTCTGATTTGTTTTTGGTTGTCAAAGACTGTCTCAGATATCACACAAGGGAAATGGGATCCGAGGCATGAGTGAAGGTCCTGCTGGTGGGTTCTGAATGTGAGGTCCAAGGTTCAGCTACAGTGGAATTTGTGAAGGACTGGAGGGAGTTTGGAACAAACCGGGTGAGGCAAAGCAAGTTGGTTTTGCAATTTATTATAAGCGTGTCAGGAAATACTTAGTTGGAGGGGAGACAGTCGTAGGCCCGTTGCTTCTGAGACTAGGAGATGAGAGGCAAAGATTGGTAACAGCTTGCAGTGAGTAGAATCTTGGATCTTGCAGCAATGTTTTTAGTGAGGTGTTTATGTTGTCCAGGTTTTTGGCGTAATCTGTTCAACAACAACAGAGTAGTTTTCTCATTTATATAGTTAATTTAGTTTTCTGTGACATCAACCCTACATCACAATAGAAATGTTCTTTTGGTTAGGTTTTGACATAGTAGATATACATGTGGCAGTTATGTTATCATGGGTACAGGATGTGCCTGTTACGTCACACCTCTCTCCGTAAAAGAAAGTTGGTTGGACAACTTTTATGATAGTTTTACAATATGAAACAAACAAGATCATAAAATAAATATCAAATAAATAAGATCATGAAATAAATATGAAACTAAACGATAATTATCATAACCACCTAAATGAACACATACATTATCAACCTCTATACACTCCTGTAGGTTTACTTGAAGAAGACAGGTATACCTCAAAAAGTTGCATAGCTAGGTTTAGTGCCTCCTCATTAGTAGTTGGATAGTTTGTGTAAACATCAGATTAGAAAAATGAGAAACTGGACGTTCAATACAATTGTCATCTAAGTATGACGTTACAGCGCCTGCAGTATGTGGCATCGCTGGCAGCTCTAGCCAACAGATTTGTCAATGTGGCAGTGAAGTCTTTTTGTAGAGACTTTCTACAATATTTTGGACCTTTGCTCTAATGGATACCTCTTGCCCATGACTAACAATATAGCATAAATAGGTCACACTGGCCTGACCAAACAATTTGAAGAAATCAATTAGCACTTTCATGATTTCGGGGGATTTAATACCTCCAAAGGGAACTTTTTGTTCCAATCTAAAAACCTCAGGGTGATATGGCTTCAGATTCACACTATGTTGCATAATTGCCCAGTCTTCGAAAGCTGGGACATCTTGGGGTCTCCACTTCTTCATCAGGAGTTTATCACTGACAGAATAGCCGACTGGGGCTTTAGCCAACTCCTTCAGGAAGAGCACCATCAAAGAGAGACTCCAAATCAGGGTCATCTCTCTGTTCCTGAATCAAATTTCCTTTTGATAGAGACATATTTGTCTTGGACATTATTGATGTCTTATTATTCACATCTGAGGCATGATCAAGATCCTCACTGGGATCAGCAAACATTTGTGACAAATCCAAAATGACATCTTCAGAATCAATTTTCCGTGCTTCAGCCATTTTCTTGGCTAGAGCTCGTGTCACCGGGCGAGAAGGGAACTCTTTGGATTCTATTCTTTAAAGATGTAGTCTTTTGATGATAGGATTGGTTCGTAGGCTTTGGGCTCAGCATTGACTCTCTGGCAACACCTGACATCTGCCAAATCATTTCCCAATAGTAATGAGACACCCTGAGACCACAGTACCTGATACTAAGTTTGACTTTAACATATGATGTATGGGAGCTGTAACACAACCACACTCAAAACCTTGTAGCATTAAAGATTCACTGGTGGCCAAACTTGAATCTGAAAGTAATATACCTTTTTTAGTTAATCAGATTGAGCTGCCACAGTTTCTCATACGATTTTGACCGGTACTGTATTGGTTGCTCCAACAAGTGATACTGTGCCCTCGGACACATAAGGAACGTATTCCTCTCTAATTTAATACTGCTTGACATAATCTTTTAGGAACAATACTATTAATTTTGTAAGGTTTTCTAGAGGAGATAAGTGCAATAGGCTGTTTTCTCCTTTTTAAAATATAGCATTCGGTTATTACGTGACCTTGTTTCTTAGGATCAGAAAACCCTTACAATATGAGGAAGACGGGGAGGCGTGCAAAAATGTAGTGTTTGGCACGCTGTCCTCCAGCATTAACAATAAACGAAGGTGGGAGAGAGTATGTGAGGCTGTGCTGTGGGGTCAGAAAGGCGAACACACACGGAGTTAAAAAAGAAGTGGTCAGACTTAATGGTGGCCGTTAAGCCGAGGAAGGGCTGCTCACCACCAAAGTCTGACCCAATCCGGCGGGGGAAGAGGAGTAGAACCTCACCCTGCTTGAGCAGAGAGTCGCCGCAGTCAGAGGTGACGCTGCTCTTTCAGGGGTGGTGGGAGCACATGTGGGGTCTCTGATCACCCCCAAGCCCACAGCCGTGTAAGATAGAGGTTCATGCGGAAATGTGTGCATACTCGTTGGTTTGGCAAACTTAAACATGCCAGTACAGGGAAGAGGATATCCAAGACTTTCACTCATGTTTTAAGTATGATTTATTTATTTTTTAAAACAGGCAGTGAGACGGAGGATACGCAGTATCAGACTCGGGGATTTCTCCACTATCCGCGGCAGCTCTGGCATCACAGAAACGGGGGATTCCTGCTGCCCGCCCGACTGGCCGTGTCCTCCCCGCGCTGTGCTGTGCAATCGGTGGCATAAATGACCGCCTGCTCACAGGCATCCTCACAAATATCAGTGACTCAATAAATGCATTGGTGAATGGTTGAAATCACCATCACGCACAGTGCCAGCTTGTAGTTCCCAGCCTTGCTGTTACTCAGAGCGTATGAATCGTGCGTTGAACCAGGAAACCTTGCCACAATGTTAGTTCATTGCATTTGCGCATCACGTGATCTGTACAGTGATTGAATGAAAATGCTTCCTGTTGACAAATTAATCCTGTGATGGCGCTTTTATCGCAATGTGTGTAGTCAACAGCGCCGATTACATTATGAAAACCGGCTCTCGCTGCAAAATGCGCTTTAATTAACTCTGAGGTCTACTGTTCACATTATAAACAGTTTCCCAGCATCACCTCTAAGTGTCGCCAAAGCACCAACAGCTGCAGAAACATGCTCACGCCAGCCATGAAGTTGGCGTGAGCCACCACACATTTCCACGATCATTTCACTCTTGATACATCTGAACTTTGCCATGGGAAAGGGCATACACAACGTTTGTACATGAGGCCCCTGGTCTTTCTCGGATTTCTTCTCCTGGACACTGGACTTATGAGGGCTGCCAGAGTACTCGGGTCTTTGATCAGAGTAAGGCTTTGGCCTCTCATAGTCATCACTTCACAAAGACTTTCTTTTTTTTTTTTTTTATTGACTTTCTTTATTGGAAGCATTTTCACAGGCTTCAGCATGACAGTACAGATGTGAAAAGGAAAACTTCCATTCTGTAATTTTCCCTGTTTTTCTTTTTAAACCCTCCCACCATCCCACCCCAACCAAAAGGAAGCAGCTTTGTGAATCACATATCAACATATCTACAGTACATAATACACACATCGAATATCTGGATAAAGGACATCATGAATGACAATGAGAATATCAGTAAAACAAAAAAAAAAACAAAAAAAACAACATGTATACACACACACACACACGTATAAATAATTAGAAAGTAATAAGTTAACCAATAAATAAATAAAAAAATAAAATTCCTTTTAGAAAAAATTTAATTAAAAAAAAATGTAAAACTTACAAAAATAAAAAAAAAAGGAAAACGAGGCAAATAGATAAAAAAATATTTTTGTAATCAATGAATGAAATAATAATCAAATAAACAAA
>JAOUQZ010000031.1:47903-59579 GCA_028564935.1 Neosilurus hyrtlii
CTATGTAAAGCTGCTTTGTGACAATGTCAATTGTAAAAAGCGCTATACAAATAAAACTGACTTGACTTGACTTGACCATGTCCACTTCCACTCACTGTCTCACCATGTCCATTTCCACTCACTGTCTCACCATGTCCATTTCCACTCACCGTCTCACCATGTCCACTTCCTCTCACTGTCTCACCATGTCCATTTCCACTCACTGTCTCTCCATGTCCATTTCCACTCACCGTCTCACCATGTCCACTTCCTCTCACTGTCTCACCATGTCCATTTCCACTCACTGTCTCACCATGTCCACTTCCACTCACCGTCTCACCATGTCCACTTCCACTCACTGTCTCACCATGTCCACTTCACCATGTCCATTTCCACTCACTGTCTCACCATGTCCACTTCCACTCACTATGTCCACTTCCACTTACCGTCTCACCATGTCCACTTCCACTCACCACCTCACCATGTCCACTTCCACTCACCATGTCCACTTCCACTCACTGTCTCACCATGTCCACTTCCACTCACCATGTCCACTTCCACTTACCGTCTCACCATGTCCACTTCCACTCACCATGTCCACTTCCACTCACCGTCTCACCATGTCCACTTCCACTCACCATCAGAAGCACCCTAAAAAGTGTCCGTATTGTGCCTGAAAGGGCTCACATATACACATAGACACTCATTACGTCAAATGTACAGTCAAATGTGGGAATGAGACACAGCCTATGAACAACACATTACTGCCCTCTAGTGGAAATGTGGATGTACTGGAAGATTTCCTGCGAGCATTGCAGGTGAAAACATATGAAAGTGATGCTGATAGGTTTAATAGAAGGATAAAAAAGGAATAAAATAATGTGAAATTTTATTAATTGTTACATATATAAAGGTAAATCACTGGTTGGGTGGACAGATGGATGGATTTATGGATGGATGAGATTTAAAGGATTAAAGGCAGATTGTTTTGAGGGATATGTGTATGTGTGAATGTGAAAATTCAGGATAGATAATGAATAGATAGATGGAAAGATGGATAAAGGATTGGTAGATGCATGGTGGATAGAGAGATGATGGGTAGATGGATAATGTATTTTAGATGGATGAATGGATGTTAGATGGATAGAGAGATGAATGATGTTTTGTCCTGTGGACCCCGTTACACATCCGTTATTTGTCAGTTCTCACGAGTTCCTCGTCAGTAATCACCACCGAACATGTGCTCTGTGTACATCACTCCTCCGGTTCACCCGCTGCATGTCAGGAAGTAGTCCAGCCGCGAGTCAGCTCCACCGAGCATCAACAGATACGCACGGATCAGTACAGGACGAGGAACGCACGACATCACAACAAAACGCACACGAATCACACAACAACCGTACAACCAGCGGACATTTTTTGCCCAGTGGAGTCCGTTTCAAGTTTTGTTCAAAACTTTCCGTGGGACTGAACAGACAAGGAATGAATTGGCCAAACAAGAAATATACAAGAAACGACCGAGAACAGAAACAAACGGACTGAAAATGCTGAAAATGCTGCTGTTTGCTGGTCGTCTGTTTATTCTCTCCGGCACGGTGGGGCCGCTGCTTTACATGGACGGATGGACGAATACTGGATGGATGGAGAGTAAGAGGAAATGGAATTATTAAGAGTCCGGGGGTTTTTCAGGCTTGCATTTCTGCCCTGTTGGTTTTTGTATATTTTTAGATTTGAACAAAAAAAAAAAACAGAAAAAAAAAATATTAACATTTTTTATGAAATATGGATCTTTATAAAAAAAAAAGGGCTGCTTTTACTGAAATAATGATTCAACTGAGATGATTTTATAAATAATAACTGTGTATTCCTGTAATTTACTCAATAAAATATTAAAAACACACATAACTGCATTAAACGTCTCATTTTTATTAGAGTATGTTTCACTTTTTTATTTTACAGTTTGAAAAGTTGAATCTGGTGCTGTGTAACAATAACATTAATCTGTCCAGAAAAAGCAAAAGAAGATGATCTGGTGTCACCAACTTTCATTTATTTATGTATTTATTCATTCATTCATTCATTATTTATTATAACAAATTTCATCACAATGCAGTGCACACACACACACACACACACACACACACACACACACTCTCTCTCTCTCTCTCTCTCTCTCTCTCTCTCTCTATACATTTACCCATAATGAACATGTCCCAAGGGACAGTGGGATGAAGAACCCTTGAGAGGAAATGGAACCAATCCATCACTAGAACCCATCCTGAGTACTGTGATTATAAATCCTTCCTGTCCTATTACTGTGTTCTGACCAATCACAAAGCACAACAATGAAAATCAGTGTTATTTAATCATTTATTCGTTTTAACTTTGGCCATGGTGGCGTAGTGGTTAGCATGGCTGCCTCACTGTAAGAAGCTCCTGGGTTTGAGTCCCGGACTCGGCTCGGGTGATATCGGGTGTTCTCCTGGTGTGGGTTTCCTCCGGGTACTCTGGTTTCCTCCCACAGTCCAAAGACATGAAGTTAAGGTTAACTGGGTATTTTTGATTGCCCCTAGGTGTGTGTTTGAACTGTTTTATATGTGTGTGTTGCCCTATGATGGACTGGTGAGATGTTCAGGGTGTAAATGAATCAATGAATGTATTTTATATAATAATATTACTGTGAGGTGGCGGTGGTGACCCGGGGGTACGGTGCTGGATTACTGATCTGAAGGTCGGGGGTTTAAGGCCGGCCGTGTCTCTCACTGTCTGTGGTGAGAGGAGTGTAAAAGAACCATCGCTGTCATTCGTAAAGAGGAGGCTGCACCTCCGCCAGCGTGTTTCTGCCCTGCGACGGCCTGGTGATCCGTCCAGGGGGTACTCTGCCCTCGCCCGGAGTCGGCTGAGATGGGCACCAGCCTCCCCGCGACCCTAATTAGGATCAAGTGCTGCAGAAAATGAATGAATGAATGAATGAATGAATATTACTGTGCGGTGAATATTAAAATGACCGCTAGGGGCAGCAGAGCGCATGCGCGGTTATTGCTGAGATCAATAGAAGAAGAAGCGGCGTCAGTGCGCAGCCTCAGTTTGAATCCGTATGATGTATTAGTTTAAAGTGAAGTTCTGGTTCTGGCGGTGACCCGGTATGTTCGGGTGATTAAATCCTCATGGTTTCTTCCTGCGGTTCTGTGATGAAGGCTGTGTTTAATATCTCTCACAGACTCACACGGACATGTCGCTCCGCTCATATCAACGGTACATTTAATCTGTTATTGTCTAAACATTCTAGTTGACAGCAGGAAACATCTAAATGGCAGTAATTACGAAACATAACTGATCTTAAAACATTAAATATATATAAAAAAAAGGGGGTTAAATGGAGGTGAGATGTGATTTGCGTAGGCGCGGCTGATGTTCAGAAATTCAGCGCTCTGATTGGTTGTTATCATCATTAGGCGGAGTTTCAACGTTGGGTCAAGTTACTGGTTAAAAAATGCGCGAGGAGGCGGGATCATAGAGCTGTATCAAAGAGGCGACATATTTTTACTCTACTATTGGCTATAAGTGCACCGACCGCCGCCATCTTGGAAGTGTGAAACGTGAGAAAACATTCTGCAGCGTCGAGACTATTTCTGATCGTACAGAAGAAGTAGTTCTGAAGTATCAGGTATGTTATTCCAAAACAAAAAGTTCACACAAGTACAGTTAAAATAAAAAGAATAAAAACAACCTGGATGCAGTTCACATGTTAACATAATCATTCCAGGCCCGTATGTGGAGAATCAGCTCTGAGCTCTGATGCGCTGGTTCACTGTATCTCAAAATAAAACTCCTAGTGTTTGTGTTTTCTTGTAACCAGTCAACACTTTATGAGACTGGAATATTTAGTGTGAAGTATCAGAGCTCCAGGACTAATGGAGTCTAAATTACACCGGGTGAAAGTATAAGAGGTGCAGGGTCTCAAGAATAACTACATCTGCTTGTAGTGTATCAGGATTGTAAAGAATCCACAGCATTAAGAATAAAAGCTCACTGAGCACATTATCTGAGCAGGTTTCATGCAACGTTAGTTGTATATATTATTAACTGCAGTAACAACAGCATCAGTGACACTCGTTGTGGTTTTCCGGAGAAGACACTTTTTGCTTATCATGCTTATCAAGCTGATGTGGAACTCTGTACAGAAAGTATTTCACATCCAATCCCAATTATATCTTTCAGCAAACTATACAGTACTGTGCGGCTTTAGAACATTCAATTCATATCTGAGAAAAGAACTTCTGTCCTCAACATGTAATGTCTACTTTCCGGAGAAGACATTTTTGACGGACAAAGGATCCCCACAGCCATTTAGATTATAAATAGAGCTTACAAGCAGCAGAAGGTCTTTCTAGATTGTATGAAAATATCCCTCCAAAAGTAAAAGTTAGTTAGTAATCAGGAGGCAATTCAGAATTTTATCAGCTAAAAGCTGCTATTTTTATAACAGTGGAGAGAATTGATTCTGTACTTGGTCAAAATTTGAGCAATATTTTCTCTGATAACACGATTTATCGCAATTGAGAAAAGATTTCACTAGTGTATCGGTTACGACTCTTCCTCTATACAACAATAAACAAGAGACAGTAATAAAGTACTGAAGAGCTACTTAAAGGGGCTCCGTGTGTAACTTGAAAAAACAGCCCTTTTGTTCTCTGAGGGATGGTGATGAAATTTTGATGTGTTTAATTGTTGAGTTTTTATAAAGAGGGAGTGTTTAGGCTTTGATTTGTACTCCCTATAAATTCACTTCCAATATGGAGTCGCAACGGGCGGACGTCACTGTTCCGAGGTCAGTCTACTATTACACGATATCTATGTGGACGTTTTCACGCGCGCGCTTTAAATGCGCCTGTGGGGGTTGAAGTTTGGCGCGAAAATCTTGGCGGCGTTCTGTGAGGTAATTTCTCCGGAGGTTTTATTTCGAGTGTTTGATGGTTTTGTGTACTTTGTGTTTTATCTCGTAGTGTTTTCAGGTAAAATGCCGTGCTCAGAAGTGACGGACTCGAGCTCTCCTGTGAAGAAGAGCAGGACCGAGGAGAGGAAGATTGTGCTCAAGTTTGCTAAACTGTCTGAAAACGCCACAGCACCGAGCAGAGGATCCGCTAAAGCCGCCGGATACGATCTGTACAGGTCAACATCAACATCAGCACACATTCTCCAGGGCTTTTATCTCATAGCTGCACTTTCATTCACGAGTTATTACAAATAATTCATGTTTAAATCACCCGAATAAAGAAAGTCCCAGTGTTTAGCTTGCTGTTTAACTCGAGTCGATTCTTTATTTTCAAGCTCGACTCGGAGTCGATTCTTCACTGACGTCATTTTGTGATTTATAGATTATTACACTTAGTTTTTCCTCGATTCAGTGATTTAAGTATCATAAAAGTACTAAGTAACAACCTGCAGGAGGTTTTTTATTATGGAAAATATTTCTGATTGTAAATGTATTTTTGTGCAATTAATCTTTTTATCTTTAACATTATCAAATTAATAGTAAAATTATTTCTACTTCCTGTGTAAAGGGGCTTAAAAACGAAAGAATGAAGCAATGTTAAAATGAATGATAAAGGATGATGGCGGATCTCCCGAGTGGAGAACTAACATTAAGGAGCATGGCTTGGATCGGGGTTCTTATGTGCCCACCGCAGGAACCCCAATAAAGTCGATGCTGATTGGCTGTTATTTATCACTGACTTACACAACAATGGGCAGCAAAACAACACATCAAACCCCAAAAATCGAGGCTCGCACGCCACCTATCAGATTCACACAGGATAAAAACTCAGTGGAACTCAGGGGAGCAGATTAACTTACACAAGCTTTACAGAACATGAACTCATTAAACGAACGAACGATACAACTGAAGGTGGAGATCAGGAGGATGGTATAAAGTGAAGCCGGGTTTGGGTGCTTATGGGTAGATGGGTGCATCAGGAGTCTCTCTTTTAGGTGGTGTGTAAATCCAGATGTTCGTAATAGCTCATGTGATCTTTCCTCTCAGTGCGTATGATTACTCGATAGCGCCGATGGACAAGGCGGTGGTAAAGACGGATATCCAGGTTGCGGTTCCTGCGGGATGTTATGGTCGTGTCGGTACGGACATTTCTCAATGTTTTATTTATGTAGAGATTCCATTTACAGTCCCCACTCTGCAGTTTTACACAGTGTCTGTGTGTGTGTGTGTGTGTTCCTCAGCTCCTCGCTCTGGTCTGGCGGTGAAGCACTTCATTGATGTTGGAGGTGAGAGGGTTCAGTCCTGAATCTGCACTAATCACAGGTCACTTTAAGGTGTGAGGTGTGAGCCCTCACACACTGCCCTGTAGCGCCCCTCTGTGTCCTCACGTTGCACGTGCTGCTTCACGTGGGTTAAGGAGCCTAATTTGCTCTGGTGGGATTCAGTGTAATATGAGTAGAGCGAGAAGCAATCGATATGTTTATATTGTAATCAGATGTGTACAGGCAGATACAAAAACCTCCCACGTTTCCTCTCCTACCAGGTAAATAAAGTTAAAGTTACTTTCAGAACTTCTGTGAAAATCTGATGTCACAGAAAGTCACATTTTTGCAGATATATAAAGGGGGTTCACAGACTCTTAGGAACCAGTTACATGCTGTATTTAAACTGAGTTAAATTGGTATGGAAAGAAATGGTTTCCTTTAATGAGATGTTAGATAAAAGTGTTCCTGGTACAGTCCGAGCTTCAGCTAACTGTCACTGTTTGTAGCCGGTGTGGTGGACGAGGACTACAGAGGAAACGTCGGCGTGGTGCTGTTCAACTTCGGAAAGGAGACGTATGAAGGTGCAGTTTAAATAAAAGAAATAGAATTTGTGGATGTATAAAGATGGGTTTGGGTAATGTGTGTGTGTGTCTGTGTGGACTTTACAGTGAAGAAAGGAGACCGAGTGGCTCAGTTAGTGTGTGAGCGGATCTGCTATCCTGAACTACAGGAACTCGAGGTGAAACACTGTTAAATGTGACCCGCTGCAGTGTGATGGGGATTAAGTAGGAAATGTGAGATATTTGGAAAGAGAGTTGAATCTTTGAAATGTAGTGTGTGGATGTTGGGGTTTTTCCAGATGTGGACATTCAGAAACAGGTTCTGTAACTTTTTCACAGAAGTAGCATTAGCCACAATCAGAGTGATGAACTCGGTCCATTTTCATGCTGTAATCATGTATTACACCTCATTTTAAATCGGGTTCCTACTTAATCTCTGTTATGCTGTAGCGCATCATATTTAAGCTTCAAGGTCTTTTTAAACCTATATTTATGTACTGGTACAGGTTGCTGTATGGATTAAATATTTTTAAATGCCCCGCCCATCTTTTAAACTATAGAAACACTCAAAGTTTCTCGTTAGCAGACTTTACATCACTATGTTCAGAAGTGACAGCAGATTTTCTTAATTTTTTATTTTACTTACCCCTAAGTTGAACACCGGAAGTGACACGCTCGCCGTAAAGTCACTTGACCTTTATAAATGATCACTGAACAAAATGGTCTGGATGTAAAAGGGCAAATTTGAATAACAAATCTGTTATCCTTTTGTTTTGTTCTCAGACACTGGACGAGACAGAGAGGGGTTCTGGGGGATTCGGCTCCACCGGGACGAACTGAAACAGACCTGTTGATTTAATGTTTTTTTTTTTTTTTCCCTTTTTAAGTTTGTGTTCCAGTTGGTTATTGCTCATAAATAAATGTGATGTAGAGTTGAAGAACTGCAATAAGACCACCAGGTGGTGCTGTTACTCTTCATGCTTAAAGGTGAACAGATAAACGTTGCTCTTGTGTAGATTTGTTCAGTACTGTTACATGTTTTTGTAGTGTTAAAATGTACATGTTGGGGATTTAATGATGAAGTTAATCCTGTTTATGCAGGGGAGGCCATGGTGTGAATGAGCTGTTGCTATAGTAGCACTAACTTCTTTCTGTGATGTTACGGAAATGAATTCCTATTCCAAAACTCTTAAATTACATCCTCGTTTTTCTCATTTCTGTCTCATCCTTGTGTCTTGGCTCCGTCCACTGAGGAAATTTACTGCTGATGATGGATCTGACCTGCTGCTTAAAAGCGGCCTATGTAATAAGGGGTGGGTGATTTATACACTGCTGTGAAGCCCTGCCAGAAAAGTGACTCTTGTGGATCCTCGATCCACAAATAAGAATGATGGCAGACCAGAAAAGCTTTGGGTTTAATCAGGGAGTGAAGAAGTAACAAATAACGGTTTTGTGATGCACCCCTTGTGACCAATCACAGTTCCCAACTGCTACTGCTGCAGTTGGAAAGAAATGAGAAAAGATTGAGTCAGGAACCCTGTTAAAACCAAAGCATTCTTTAATTGTGAAATGACACCTAAAACTTCTCACAGATGTGAACACTGAATGATGATGGTGTCTCGTTGAAGGCACTGACGATATTGTATGTGCATTTGGCCTGGAAGGCCTCAGTGCAGTAGACTCTTTCTTTCTCTTCCTCTGAAAGGTGAAATGTTCAGTTACACAACATCAGAATAAAAAAAAAAAAAAAAGTAGTTGGTCTTTATAATGAGCACCATTGTGAGCCCTTCAGTCCCCAGGGCACTATACATGTTTATAAACGATCCCCGGGTTAAACGTGGTGTGGTTACAGGATTACACACACGTACTGCGCAGAGTAGCAAAAGGTGTTAAGTGGCATCAGTTTGACAGTGCATTTATAAATCTAATGTTGATGTGTTATTAGCACCAGTAAATATGATTAAAACACTGAGCTAAGATAGACAGCGCAGAAATGAGAAGCAGAGTTCTTTATAACCACAATGGAACCAGAAAAATTAAAATAACAATTCAGATAAAAATACACTGTGCACAGTGTTCCAATTTCGCAAAAATATATATTGAACTGGTTCCTGATACTGAACAACCGGGTTAAAGGTGTGAGCCCAGTTTGCACCGGTGTTAGCCTGGCGGTTTCCCTTACCCTGCATTCACATGTGATACTTCCTTTGTGGGTGTGGCCTGTCCATTTTTAACATTCGGTAACAATTTAGGGTTTTTTAGTTGTTCTGTACTTTGATACACGTTTAAAGGTATAGTGTGTAAGTTTTTGGAGGCTCTATTAGCAGGAATTTAGTATGTCATCAAAATGTTTTCATTAATCTATAAATTTAATAAAAGGTTTTTTTGGAACTTAAGGAAATGTGTCTATTAATACCATTTATGTTTATATTTTTTGTAATTTTTGAATCAAACATTTAATCAGAACTAATTTTGTGTAAGAAATGTGGCAGTTCACTACACTCCAGATTCCAGAACATGTCCCCCATTTCAGAGCTAAACGTGTCCCAGTGCTTCAGAGCAGAAAAGCCAGGATTACAACCAGAGCAGTCGGATTATGTGTATGATCAGTTTCTAATATTGATAAACACAGAATTATTTCTGCAGGATTAGATATGAGAAATGAAGTATAGGATACCAGAGATTCTCACAGTTGTCTTATTTTAGTAAAAAAAAAAAAAAAAAAGGGAACATAATACTGTTATTAAATAGAGCTTTATGAAATGGAAAATAATCTGAAGGGATATCTTGACTGATGCTGTAGTGTTGTGATGGTATGTTAATTCATTTCAGTTTTATTTCTATACATCTTTTAATTAATGTGGTTGCAAAGCAGCTTTAAATAAAATATATTTAATAAAGAATTTAAACTTATTTGGATCTGTGCTTACCGCATCATACTTTCAGAAAATTAATGAAGTACGCTTAGGGTTAGCATGTCTGCCTCACAGCAACAAGGTACTGGGATTGACGCCTGGACTCTTGCTGTGCTTGCATGGGGTTCCTCTGGGTATTCTAGTTTCCTCCCACAGTTGAAAGACATGTACATTAGGCTAATTGGTTATTTCATATTGTGTGTTGGCCCTGTGGTGACTGATTAGCTGTTCAGGGTGTACCCCACCTTCGCCTAGAGCTGGCTGAGATAGGATCCGGCCTCCCTGTGACTGTAGAACAGTTTGGAAAATGAATGTAAATGTGTTGTTCCTGATAGCACAGGAACACTGTGAAGCTCATACGAAGATCGCCTGATCAACCATCACCGCTCACTTTACTAATGTGAACGCAGGGTCAGCTGCACAAGCCTCCAAACACCAGAGTGAAACTCAGGAAGCACTAAACATCCATCAGATACATTTAGAATGAAGAGGGAACTGTGGAGATTAATTTTGGACTGAAATGTATGTTTAAAACTTCGAGCTTTGGTACAATTTAAAGTGATCAACAGTTCAGGCTGGTTCCGATGAGTTCTTATCATAAACATCGTTCTGTCCAGTTTTCTGCTCAAACAATTTATTCAACTGGTTTAACTTCATCACTAAGGTTTCAATCCTTTTTATCTGCCTTTATACACTTACATATGTCCCTTCATCTGGTCCCCTTAGCTGTGTAAGACATGCAAGATGATCATGAAGTTGTCAACATTTGATTACAGGATCACAACTTACCCAGAATGTTCTTTTCTAAGCCATTAAACTCTTGTTAGATTTGTTCTTTGTGCTGATTCAGCTGGACGTGACACTGAGGGATCTGTAATTAGCAACTTAGCTATTCAGCATATTTTACTCTGTAAGCTAATTACCGTATTGTATAATTTATTTAAACATAGAGACAGCTGTCCAGTTGGATGGACATATAGCTAACCAGCATGCTAATTACTTAGCAAGCAAACTAGTCAACCAGGTTCTATGGTCTATTTAGCAATTTCTACCCTTGTAGCGAATAGTCAAGCAATCTGGGAATGACCAGAGACCCTCTGTTACCACTATCTATTCAGCTTGTTCTGTTTGTTTACAGTTTTTATTCTTTTAGCTTATATTCATACTAAAAAGTGAGCGGTTAATGTGGCAGTGCAGTGGGTGAAGGAAACGGTTGGGAGTGCACACCTGTTTGATGGGGAAGTGGACAAGGACACAGTACAAAGAATTCTGTAATTTAAAACGTATTGGATCAGAGAAAACACTGCCGCTGCAGCTTTCAGTTCAATAAACATAGATAAGTACTGTTACTATTGTTACGGTTTGGAGAGACAGACGTGAAGATCTTTTGCTGTAGTAAATAAAGAGTCCTCTTTGATCTTTTCTTTGGTATGAAGCTAATGCAAGTCGATCTGTAGTTTAATGAGTAGTGTTTCTCCCAGTTCTCCACTGAGGTAGTCTTTATCGTTCTCGTCCTCTAGTGCCTTCAGCTGCTTCTTACCGTACACAGGAGCACTGCTGATTTGTAAATAATAAACTCCAGGCAGAAGGTGGTGGCGCTTGTTTTTGGACAAGTGCAGGAAGCTCACTCCATCTCTCTGGTTGAGTTTGAACAGGCCGGCATCATTCCCGAAGCTGATAGCATATCGGACATGATTTTTCAGCATAGAGAGAGCTGGCAGGAACTCAATGATATGATCCTTAGCACTGAGCTCACTGATGCTCAGATTAAAACGAATGATGTCATCAATATCCACGCTGTCAGACGTTATCACTTCCTGATTAACCTAAAAGAGATTCATTTATTCATTTTGTGTTGTTATCCTCTCAATATATTACATCATAACCAAAACCCTTCCAATACATTACATCATAACCAAAACCCTCCCAATACATTACATCATAACCCAAACCCTCCCAAT
>JAOUQZ010000031.1:90480-100658 GCA_028564935.1 Neosilurus hyrtlii
CTCTACACTCTCCTACTGAATCCACACTCCTCTACACTCTCCTACTGAATCCACACTCCTCTACACTCTCCTACTGAATCTACACTTCTCTACACTCTCCTACTGAATCCACACTCCTCTACACTCTCCTACTGAATCCACACTCCTCTACACTCTCCTACTGAATCCACACTCCTCTACACTCTCCTACTGAATCCACACTCCTCTACACTCTCCTACTGAATCCACACTCCTCTACACTCTCCTACTGAATCCACACTCCTCTACACTCTCCTACTGAATCCACACTCCTCTACACTTTACTACTGAATCCACACTCCTCTACACTCTCCTACTGAATCCACACTCCTCTACACTCTACTACTGAATCCACACTCCTCTACACTCCCCAACTGAATCTACACTCCTCTACACTCTCCTACTGAATCCACACTCCTCTACACTCTACTACTGAATCCACACTCCTCTACACTCTCCTACTGAATCCACACTTCTCTACACTCCCCAACTGAATCCACACTTCTCTACACTCTCCAACTGAATCTACACTCCTTCACACTTTTCTACTGAATCTACACTCTCCTACACTCTTTTACTGAATCTATGCTCTACTACACTCTCCTACTGAATCTACACTCCTCTACAGTCTCCTACTGAATCTATACTTTCCTCTTAAACGCCCTCCTCTCAAATTCACTTCTTCTAGATTTCCTCCTCCCATTTACACTCCTCTCGGACACTCCCTTCTTGATCACTCTTCTCCCAAACTCACTCCTTCCAAACTCCCCTCCCAGACATGATCCTCTATAACACACTTCTCTCAAACACATTCCTTTTGGTCACTTCATCTGGACACACTCCTGGACACACTTCTCCTGGGCACCCATCATGAATACACTTTTTATGAACACACTCCTCCTGAAAATACTTCAGTTTCATTTCTCTTGGTGAAACTAAATGTTCTTTCCTCATAGAGACAGACATGGTTTGTTTTGGGCATTTCTATGTAAATATGTACTGTAATGAAAAGCACATGGTACCAAACAAACACAGCAGTGTATCTCTTGCTTACACACCCTGTAACGGCACATCTGTATTAAATTGAATCTGTACAGAGGGACGGATCCAAACACATGACAGAACTCAATAAGAAGCTTGGGGGGAAAACAAGCTGAAAAAACACAATAGAGGCTTGTACATTGTCCCACTGTCTCATAGATTCACACGCAAGAACATTGCACATGCAGAACCTTCTCATCAGGACGAAAGAGATCCCTAGAACCACATCTCCAATCTTTACCATCCTAATTACCCTGCTCTAGAACCCATGTTCTCCAGACTATACTTTAATCTTGAGCTTCAATCTTGAGCCATATTCTACAAAACACACTGCTGAAACAAAGTTACTCTAGAACTCACATGTCATGGACTCTAGATCTGGATTATCTTTTATTAGAACACCACATAATCAAAAACACCTTCTTCCAGACATTACATTCTTCAGGATCATCATTAGTTCTTCAGTTCCTACATTCTCTAAAACATAAGCTCTCTATGACACATGAACAATCTTCTACCTTCAGCACCTTCTTTAAAATCTGTGTTCAGAAACTGCCTTATCAGAATTGACCCAAACTTGAAAAACCTCTTTTGAGTATCTACATACTCTCCAGCCCATGCATTCAAGAGCATATGATTTCAAGAGCCACAGTCTGCAGGTTTAATAAGCTCAATATCTTATAGATCTTATAGAAGCTACACTGACTAGACCATATACAGTATTTTTCAGAACTGGCATGCTCCACAACCCTTATTAGGGTCATGGGAAGATGGAGACTTATCTGACTTTTGGCATAGATGGGGTACACCCTGGACAGCTCACCAGTCCATCACAGGACAAACACACAACCATTCACCCTCACACCTAGGGGTAATTTGAAAAAGCCACTGAGTCTAATGTGCATGTCTTTGGACTGTGTGATAAATCTGTAGGAAACCCATACAAGCACAGGGAGAACATACAAATTCTATACAAAAACCCTCTTGCCAAACTCAGGACCTTCTTGCTGTGAACCACACATTCTAGCCAGTACACCATCATGCCTCTCTGTATAATATATATATATACATACATTCTCTAGAATTAACCCATTACTCTACTGTTGCTATGGCAACAAGCTACATCATTGTCACATTGCTATGTAAACAAACTATCAGGGCTGGTATGGTAATGTTACAGAAAATGATAAAGGCTGATTATTGATGATGTAATTGGTGATGTCTGTGCTTAAGGCTCTGGTTTATGGATCAGATGTCTGTTGGTTTAAGCTGCAGTTCCACCACGTCGCCACTGCTGGGCCCTTGAGCAAAGCATTTAACCCTCAACTGCTCAGATGTATAGATGTGATTTTTAAAAATTGTCGCAATGTGTAAGAGCATCTCTCAAATGTTGCAAATGTCAATAGTGCTGAGTCTTACCTCGTTCACACTGCGCTCCGGTGAAACCGTATGGACACACACAGCGGTTTGGAGCAACACACCTTCCACCGTTCAAACATCCTGACTCACACACCGCTAATCACACACACACACACACACACACACACACACACACACACACACACACACACACACACACACACACAGTACAGGATTATTAGCGAAGATTGATTATTGCAGAATTTTTTGATGATGATGGTGATGATTATGATAATGCTGATGATGGTGGGGATCATAATGATGGTTGTGGTTGTGAAGATGATAATGAATGATGGTGAAAATAATGGTGATGGTGATGACGATGGTGATAGTGATGATAGTGGTGAAGGTGACGGTGGTGGTGATGATGATGATGATGATGATGGAGGTGATTGTGATAATGATGGTCATAATGATGATAATGATGGTAATAACGATAGAGGTGGTGATGATGATGGTGATGATGATAGTGATGGTGGTGATTGTGATGATGATGGTGATATTGATGATGATGGTGATATTGATGATAATATGATAGTGATGATGATGATGATGATGATGATGAAGATTATGGTGATAGTCATGATAATATAATAGTGATGATGATGATGATGATGATGGTGGTGATTGTGATGATGGTGGTGGTGATTGCAATGATGATTATTATGGTGATGATTATGATGATGACGGTGATGGTGGTGATAATGATGATAGTGATAATGATGGTCATGATAATGATAATGATGTTGATGTTGGTGATGATGATGATAGTGATGATGATGGTGATGGTGATAATTATAACGATGATGGTGATGACAGTGGTGATGATGATGATGGTGTAAATGATGATGATGGTAGTGATGATGATGATGATGAATTATGATGGTGGTGATGATGATGACAGTGATGGTGATGATAATGATGATGATGATGGTGATGGTGATGATAATAAGGATGATGGTGATAACAGTGGTGATGATGATGATGGTATTGATGGTGGTGATGCTGATGATGCTGATGAAGGTGATGATAGTGATGGTGATGGTAATGATGATGATAGTGGTGATGGTAATGATGATGATGGTGATGGTAATGATGATGATGATGGTGGTGATGATAATGATAATGGTGGTAATGATGATGAAGATGGTGATGATAATAACGATGATGGTGATGACAGTGGTAATGCTGATGGTGGTGATGATGATGACAATGATGATGGTGATGATGGTGGTGATGGTGATGATAGTGATGGTGATGGTAATGATGATGATAGTGGTGATGGTAATGATGATGATGATGATGGTGGTGATGATAATGATAATGATGATGGTGGTAATGATGATAAAGATGGCGATGGTGATGATAATAACGATGATGGTGATGACAGTGGTGATGATGATGGTGATGATGGTGATGATGATGATGATGATGATGGTGTTGACGGTGGTGATGCTGATGATGGTGATGATAATGATGATGTTGGTGATGATGGTGTTGATGATGATGATGATGGCGTTGGTAATGATAATAACGATGATGGTGATGACAGTGGTGATGATGATGGTGATAATGGTGATGATGATGATGATGATGATGATGTTGGTGATGATGGTGTTGATGATGGTGATGATAATAACAATGATGGTGATGACAGTGGTGATAATGATGATGATGATGATGAAGGTGATGATGATGATGATGGTGTTGATGGTGGTGATGCTGATGGTAATGATGATGATGATGTTGGTGATGATGGTGTTGATGGTGGTAATGCTGATGATGGTGATTGCAATGATGATTATTATGGTGATGATGAGGATGATGATGATGATGATGATGATGATAATGATAATGATGATGATGATGGTGATGGTAGTGATGATGATGATAGTGATGGTGCTGATGGTGGTAATGATGATGGTGATGGTAATGATGGTGATGATGATGATGATGATGATGATGATGATCGTGATGATGATGATGATGATGATAACGATGATGGTGATGACAGTGGTGATGATGATGATGTTGAAGGTGATGATGAAAATGGTAGTGATGATGGTGATGATGATGATGATTATGGTGATAATAATGGTGATAATGATGACGCTGATAGTAATGGTAATAATGGTGGTAATGGTGATGAACGTGATGGTGATAATGATGATGATGATAATGATGATGATGACGGTGATGGTAATGATGATGATGATAGTAATGCTGCTGGTGGTGGTAATGATGATGATGATGATAATGATGATGATGATGGTGATGGCAGTGATGATGATGATAGTAATGCTGCTGGTGGTGGTAATGATGATGATGATGGTGGTGGTGATGGTAATGATGATGATGATGATGGTGGTGGTGATGATGATGGTGATGATGGTGATGATGATGATGGTAATAATAATGGTGATAATGATGATGCTGATAGTGATGGTAATAATGGTGGTGATGGTGATGATCGTGATGATGATGATGATGATGATAATGATGATGATGACAGTGATGGTAGTGATGATGATAATAGTGATGCTGCTGGTGGTGGTAATGATGATGATGATGGTGGTGGTGATGGTAATGATGATGGTGATGGTAATGATGATGATGATAATGATAATGAAGTTGATGATGGTAATGATGATGATGATGATGATGGTGATGATGATGATGATGATGATAACAATGATGGTGATAACAGTGGTGATTATGATGATGTTGAAGGTGATGATGATGATAATGATGATGATGACGGTGATGGTAGTGATGATGATGATAGTGATGGTGCTGGCGGTGGTAATGATGATGATGATGGTGGTGGTGATGGTAATGATGATGGTGATGGTAATGATGATGATGATAATGATGGTGATGATGATGGTGATGATGATGATGATGATGATAACGATGATATCGATGATGGTGATGACAGTGGTGATTATGATGTTGTTGAAGGTGATGATGATGATAATAATGATGATGATGGTGATGGTAGTGATGATGCTGATAGTGATGCTGCTGGTGGTGGTAATGATGATGATGATGGTGGTGGTGATGGTAATGATGATGGTGATGGTAATGATGATGGTGATGGTAGTGATGATGATGATAGTGATGGTGCTGGTGGTGGTAATGTTGATGATGATGGTGATGGTGGTGATGGTAATGATGATGGTGATGGTGATGATGATGATGATGATGATGATGGTGGTGGTGATGATAATGATAATGATGTTGATGATGGTAATGATGATGATGATGATGATGATGATGATGATAACGATGATGGTGATAATTATAACGATGATGGTGATGACAGTGGTGATGATGATGATGTTGAAGGTGATGATGATGATGGTAGTGATGATGGTGATGACGATGATGGTGATAATAATGGTGATAATGATGATGCTGATAGTGATGGTAATAATGGTGGTGATGATGATGATCGTGATGATGATGATGATGGTGTTGGTGATGGTAATGATGGTGATGATAATGATGATGATGATGATAACGATGATGGTGATGACAGTGGTGATTATGATGATGTTGAAGGTGATGATGATGATAATGATGATGATGACGGTGATGGTAGTGATGATGATGATAGTGATGGTGCTGGTGGTGGTAATGATGATAATGATGGTGGTGGTGATGGTAATGATGATGGTGATGGTAATGATGATGATGGTGATGGTAGTAATGATGATGATAGTGATGGTGCTGGTGGTGGTAATGATGATGATGATGGTGGTGGTGATGGTAATGATGTTGACGGTGATGGCAGTGATGATGATGATAGTGATGGTGCTGGTGGTGGTAATGATGATGATGATGATGGTGGTGGTGATGGTAATGATGATGGTGATGGTGGTGATGATGATAATGATAATGATGTTGATGATGGTAATGATGATGATGATGGTGATGATGATGATGATGATGATGATGATGATGATAACGACGATGGTGATAATTATAACGATATTGGTGATGACAGTGGTGATGATGATGACGTTGAAGGTGATGATGATGATGGTAGTGATGATAATGATAATGATGTTGATGATGGTAATGATGATGATGATGGTGATGATGATGATGATGATGATAACGATGATGGTGATAATTATAACGATGATGGTGATGACAGTGGTGATGATGATGTTGAAGGTGATGATGATGATGGTAGTGATGATGGTGATAACGATGATGGTGATAATAATGGTGACAATGATGATGCTGATAGTGATGGTAATAATGGTGGTGATGGTGATGATCGTGATGGTGATGATGATGAATGATCTTACGTTGGCCACAGTGTGCTCCAGTGTAGCCTTTCTGACACTGACAGTTATCTTCAGTACATGTTCCTCCATTCATACAGCGAATATTACAGTTTTGAACTGCAACAGAAGAGATATCCCACACACACACACACACACACACACACACACACACACACATACACACACACACTGAATATATGGGTGTTAATTTCTCAGGGTGGGGTCTGTAATAAAACATCTGCGGAGTTTTTTTCTCCAAACCCAGATGTTTGTGGCGTACATACTGACATCATGACATCATCCATTTGTTTACTAAAATCGCGATCATGATATTAGAACATGTCTGGATATGAAGTACAAATTTATAAATTGTTACATTTTAATATTTTTAATAACAGATTGATGTTCTTTGTGCATCATCAGTGTAGTGGTTAGCACATCCACCTCACAGCACAAAGGTCCTGCATTTGCATCCCAGGCTCACAAGGGCATCCCTGTGTGGAGTTTACATGTTCTCCCTGTGCTTGTGTGGGTTTCCTCCAGGTACTCCGGTTTCCTCCCATAGTTTAAAGACATACACATTAGGCCAATTGTCTTTTCCAAATTGCCCCTGGTGTGAGTGTGAATGGTTGTGTGTGTGTGTCAACCCTGCGATGGACTAGCAAGCTCTTCAGGGTGTAACCTGCCCTCACCCAGAGTCGGCTGAGATAGGCTGCAGCCTCCCTGCAACAGTCTGATTAGGCGGTCTTAATGAATAACTTGTTGGAAATCCATCACTGAAGAGTAAACAGAATCAATGCACAGAGGAGTATTTTAACACTCTGGGCATGTGCACAGAGACAATGAATTGTTTTCAGTTGTAATAGACACCTGTGTGTAAAGTCTCAGAGATGTTTACTGAAGCACTAGTCAGCTTCTCCCTGTATTTATCATCTTCAAAACTCTGTATAAAACTAATGCCATGTAAACAGCTTTAGAGTTTCTCAGGACTGAACCAGGAGTGTTATATTTATTTTTCCTGATTTAACTCTCATCACCTCATTCTCAATCCAAAACTACAAACTCCACCACATTCAGCTCAAAGCTAAAAGGAGCAGGACTGTTGAAGTATGGGAGGAAGGGTGTATGGGTTACAGACTGGGTTTAAATTGCACTCTGAACTCATTAAATCCCCGAACAGATGAGGTCATGGACAGGAAATTACATCATACTTTACATGAAACAGGAATCAGGATTGGACAGCAAATTCTGCATAGAGGAAGTCTGCCAGAAAGTACATCCTAAAACACATGCACACACACACACACACACACACACACACACACACACACACACACACAAACACACACACCTGATTTGAAGCCACACGATGGAGCGATCTGGCCATTTGGGCAGGTGCACATGTTTGGTCTGGAACAAAATCCATCACCACAGGAACTACGACAGATTGCTGGACGGAGAGAGAGAAAAAGGAGGGGGGGTAGAGAGAGGAACAGAGGGGGGAGACAGAGAAAGGGGTCTGATATACCAGGGTTCTGATATGCCAGGGTTCTGATATGCCAGGGTTCTGATAGACTAGGGTTCTGAAATACCAGGGTTTTGAAATAGTAGATTTTTGAATTTCCAGAGTTTTGATATACCAGGGTTCTGGTGTGCCAGTGTTCTAATGTAGCAGGGTTCTGAAATACTAGCGTTCTGATATACAAGGGTTTTGAAATACCCAAGTTCTGATATAAAGAGATATCCTAGAGTTGTGATATACCAGGATTCTGATAAACCAGGGTTCTGAAATAACACAACACAGACACACACACACACACACACACACACACACACACCTCCTTATTTTATACACCACACACAACATACATGCACATAACAAACTACACACACAACATATACAACACACACAAATAATACACACACTATACGACACACACAACATACACACACACACACACACACACACACACACACACACACACACACACACAAGTACCACACAAACCAAACAGCATACTCGACACACACAAACATAATATGCACACAAATAACACGCACAACAAACACTTCCTCACCTTATATATTACATACTCAGGCACTCAGAGAACACACAACACACCAGAAACACACAACATACACAGCTAACACATACACTCACTCACACACACACACACACACACACACACACACACACACACACACACACACACATTAAACTGCACACACAAACATACAAAACACACACAAATAATACACACACTATACAACACACACAACATACACACACACCAAACAGTACACAACACACACACAAATACCACACACACCAATAAGCACACTCGACCCACATATAACATGCACACAAATAACACACACAACAAACACTTCCTCATTTTATATATTACATACTCAGGCACTCAGCAAACACACCACATACAACATACAAGGAACACACACACTCACACACACAACATACAAGGAACACACAAATATCGAACAGCACACACAAGCATACACAAACACACACAAATAATACACACACTATACAGCACACACAACATACATACACAACACATAAACACACACCTCCTTATTTTATACACAAGACACAACATACACAAAGAACAAACAGCACATACACAACATATATTCACAAACATACACAACACACACAAATAATACACACACTATACACCACAAATAACACACACAACAAACGCTTCCTCACCTTATATATTAAATACTCATGCACTCAGCAAACAACCACAACGCACCAGGAACACAGAACACACAATATACACAAAACACACACACTCTCTCACTCAAACACACACAACACAAAATATACACAAAACACACACACAAACACTCTCACTCAAACACACACACATATCAAACAGCACACACAAACATACACAACACACAAACATACTCTCATAACAAACCAGTACACAAACAACATACATTCAAAAACATACAAAACACAAAAAAGCACACTCAATACACACAACATGCACACAAATAACTCACACAACAAACACTTCCTCACCTTATATAATACATACTCAGGCACTCAGCCAACACACCAGAAACACACAATATACAACATACATACAACACACACATACACTCACTCACACACATTCACACACACATACACACACAATTCAATTCAATTCAGTTTAATTCAGTTTTATTGGTATTGCACTTTTTACATTTGACATTGTGGCAAAGCAGTTTTACATAGTAAAAGTAATTGAAAAAAGAATTTAGACATTTTTCTACCACCCCTATACAAACACACACACACACACACACACACACACACACACACACACACACATCAAAAAACACACACACACACACACACACACACACACACACACACACACACACACA
>JAOUQZ010000031.1:139715-151832 GCA_028564935.1 Neosilurus hyrtlii
GATACCGGTCTGTAGTTGCTGATGTCTGATGGATCCAGAGAGGGTTTCTTTAAGATGGGTAGAACCCTGGCTCTTTTAAATGCTGTTGGTCCATGACCAGATGATATAGAGTTATTGATGATAGTGGAGATAAAGGGGAGAAGGTCTTGTGAGATAGTCTGGAGTATTGTGGAAGGGATTGGATCCAGTGAGAAGGTGGTAGGATTGCCCTACACACACACACACACACACACACACACACACACACACACACACACACACACACTCACAAACCAAGAAAGAGGGAGAGAGAAATAGACAGAGACAGAAAGAGAGGAGGCAGAGAGAGACAGAGAGAGAAAGACAAGAAAAAGAGACAGAGAGACAGAGATGAAGGCAGAGAGAGGGAGAGAGGGAGAGAGAAATAGAAAGAGACAGAAAGAGAGAGGAGGCAGAGAAAGAAAAAGACAAGAGAAAGAGAGAGAATGAGAGATGGAGAGAGAAAGAGATAGAGACAGACATGAGAGAGAAGGAGGCAGGGAAAGAGAGAAAGGGAGAGAGAAATAGACAGACAGAGACAGAAAGAGAAGAGGCAGAGACAAAAAAAGAGACAGACAGAGATAGATAGACAGAGAGAAAGAGAACGACAGAGAAAGAGACAGACAGAGATAGAGAAAGCGAGAGAGAGCGAGAGAGTTGGCTGACCTACCATGTTCTCCCATAATGTCATGGAGCCTTTGCCCAAGACAAACACACACACACACACACACACACAGGAATAGAAAAAGTGAGGGTGAGTTTATGTTCATCTGGGATAAGACCATGAGCACAGCAGTGTGATCAAGAGACACTCTGCTTAATACGAGGGTATCACAAAGTGTGTGACGAGTGTGTGTGACGAGTGTGTGTGAAGAGTGTGTGTGAAGAGTGCGTCAGGAGTGTGTGTGAGGAGTGTTTGGAGACTGTGTGAGCCATGTCCATGTTGCGGTGTGTCTGTGCTGTCTCCGTCAGACATTTTCACAACATTCCCGCACTCTGGATCCAACATGCAGCGAGAGGTAAGACAACAAGACAACATGCATGGTATATACACATACACACACACACACACACACACACACACACACACGTATAAACACACACACACACACGTATAAACACACACACACACACACACGTATGAACACACACACACACACACACACACACACACACACACACACAGATAAAGAAACGTGTTCTGTACTTTAATATTCTTAAAAGGTTTTTTATATAAATGTATTAATACTTTTATATTAAAATAAAGTTTATCAGTGGGGATAAAAAGAGGTCAAATAAAGGTGACCACAACAGTTAGTGTGTGTGAGAGAGAGAGAGAGAGAGAGAGAGAGAGAGAAGGAGAGAGAGAGAGAGAGCGAGAGAGAGAGGGAGAGAGAGAGAGAGAAGGAGAGAGAGAGAGAGAGAGAGAGAGAGAGAGAGAGTTTTGTTAAAGTTTTGTGAAGTTTAGTTGGATTTAATCTCGGTGAGTCGGTGAGATAGTACAGGGCAGAACATGCTGGATTTCAGCCAATCAGCTGCTAATAATGTCCTGGTGTCTTTGAAGGCGGCCATGTTGGTTATAGGAGACATGTGAAAGTTGATCTTTGAGGGAGAGCCATGCCAGCACTGCAGGAGCACGAGGTGACTCGGGTACTGCCTCCAACTTGAGTCCAGCTTTAATACTTGAACTGGGGTGGAGAGGAGTACTGAGGTAGGGAGGGGGGTAATATTACATTTAGACATGTCTGAGGGTACAGAGGCAGGACAGGGAGGCTAAGGCAGGAATAGAGGTAGTAAAGGAAAACTGAGGGAGGAATAGTGGCAGTAAAGTAGAAGTGAGGCAGGAATAGAGGTGATAAAGGAAAACTGAGGCAGGAATAGAAACAGTAAAGGAAAACTGGGACAGGAATAGTGGCAGTAAAGGAGAAGTGAGGCAGGAATAGAAGCAACAAATGGCGGCTGAGGCAGTAAAGTAGAACAGAAGCAAGAACAGCAGCAGCAAACAACAACTGAGGCAGGAGCTGAGGCAGGAATATAGGAGAATTAATGTAGGAATAGAGGCAGCAAAGAAAGGCTAAGGCAGTAAAGTAGAACTGAGGCAGGTTTGAAGACAGTAAAGTAGAACTGAGGCAGGAATAGAGGCAGGTAATGGGATATAAGGCAGGAATAGAGGCATATAATATTCTAGTGGCTCAATTACCTCCGTTTCTAACCAAGTGTAGTTTTAGCTGTTTTAGCCTCAGGTTCTGCCTAATGAGTGTCTCCCACAGCTGTAGTAGACTTTAAAAAAGTAAACATAATAAAATAGCTGTGTACATGTTTATACTCTCTCACTTTCTGCCTCTGTATTGATTAGTTGCCTCTGATCCCACGAAAGCAGCTCAGTGTATACTGTATGTTCGTCATCCAGGTGTCCCGTATAAGGACTTGCTGGTGGGCGTTCCTAAGGAAATCGTTAAGAATGAACGGCGTGTAGCGGTGTCCCCTGCAGGTGTAGAGGTTCTGGTAAAGCAGGGTTTCCAAGTGCAGGTGGAGGAAGGAGCCGGCCGGGAGTCAAACTTCTTGGACCAGCAGTACCAGACAGCAGGAGCCTCCATCACACACACTACAGGAGCATTTAACGCAGACCTTGTGCTTAAAGTGAGGAACCTGTGCATACTACACCCATCAGGTCATATGTACCGTATATCATTTTACAGTACCACGTTATAGTAATTATAATGGTTGCTGTTATTTATGTATTATTATGGTTGTTGTGTTAGTGTTGTAGTTGTTGTGTTAGTGTTGTAGTTGTTGCAAGTATTACATTTATAGCATTTGGCAGACGCTCTCATCCACAGAGACTTACAATTATCATTTTTATACAACTGGGCAGTTGAGGATTAAGGGCCTCGCTCAAGGGCCCAACAGTGGTGGTACTGGGGGTCGAATCCCCAACCATCAGATCGGTAACATATTGCCTTAACCACTGAGCCAACACTGCTCCATATGATGATTGTAGTAGTTGTAAGTGTTGGTGTTGTGGTTGTTGTTGATGTAACCCTTTTTCCCGTGGGCTCGTGACCCCTCCGCGTCGTGTCGGGGCATCGTGGAGGGACGAGTCGGACGCGGGTGGTTGCTCCGACTGTGGCTCGGACCGTGCGGTTTCTTGTTCTCTGTGCTGGCGGCTCCACCTTATAAAGGGTAAAATAAACACTTATAAGAGTCACAACGAGTAACAAACAAAGCAGGCCTGCAGTGACACATCAGAACAAACACTTCACCAAAGCAAAACAGCAACAGCCGACTTCACCATATAAAACACTAAAGTACAAAACTTAAAAGAGAAGAAAACCTGCCAGTGCTCCACTGAAAATGGCACCCGCACACCGCAAGAAGCGCAAATCACGGGGTCCCGCGTGGGACAAACAGCAAACATCGCTTAAGGACCTTAGAGCTCACAAAACATCAGAGCGCCCTCTAGTGACCCTTTAAAACATTACCCTACAATACTATAATGTGCCAGTAGGGGGCGGTGTTTCCTTCACTCTCACCATTAACCCAAAAAGGACTAAATATCAAGTGTTCAAACACTTCCCTACATCAACATTATGCTTGTTGTTGTAGGCAGTATAGTTGTATTGTAGTAGTAGTAGTTGTTGTAGATATTATACTTGTTGCTGTAGTATTATGGTTCTTGTTATGGTAGTTGTAAGTGTTTTGTTTGTTGTTGTTGCAAGTACTATGGTTCTTGTTGTTGTCAGTATTATGTTTTTTCTTGTAAGCATTATGATTGTTGTAAGGTTTATAGTTGTTGTAAGAATTATAGTTGTTCTAATTAGAATAGTTGTGGTTTTTGTTGATGTAAGTATGGTGGTTGTTGTTGCAAGTATTATGGTTGCTGTAAGTATTATGGTTCTTCTTGTTGTAAGCATTATGATAGTTGTTGTTGTATTATGGTTGTTGGTGTTGTAATTATTGTGGTGGTTGTTTTGTGTTATGGTTGTTGTTTTGTGTTATAGTTGTTTTGTTTTAAGTATTATGGTTCTTCTTGTTGTAAGCATTATGATTGTTGCTGTTTTGTATTATGGTTGTTGTATTATGGTGGTTGTTTTGTGTTATGGTTGTTGTTGTTTTGTATTATGGTTGTTGGTGTTGTAATTATTATGGTGGTTGTTTTGTGTTATGGTTGTTGTTTTGTATTATGGTTGTTGTTGTATTATGGTGGTTGTTTTGTGTTATGGTTGTTGTTGTTTTGTATTATGGTTGTTGGTGTTGTAATTATTATGGTGGTTGTTTTGTGTTATGGTTGTTGTTGTTTTGTATTATGGTTGTTGTTGTTGTTGTATTATGGTGGTTGTTTTGTGTTATGGTTGTTGGTGTTGTAATTATTATGGTGGTTGTTTTGTATTATGGTTGTTGTTGTTTTGTATTATGGTTGTTGTTGTTGTTGTATTATGGTGGTTGTTTTGTGTTATGGTTGTTGTTGTTTTGTATTATGGTTGTTGGTGTTGTAATTATTATGGTGGTTGTTTTGTGTTATGGTTGTTGTTGTTTTGTATTATGGTTGTTGGTGTTGTAATTATTATTGTGGTTGTTTTGTAAGTATAATGGTGGTTGTTTTATGTATTATGTTTGCTGTTGTCACAGGTGCGAGGGCCGGTGTTGAATGAGTCCTTGGGCCTTCATGAGGCAGATCTAATAAAGAAAGGATCGACTCTGGTTAGTTTTATTTATCCAGCGCAAAATGTTGAGCTGATGGAGAGACTGGCGAAGCGTCACTGCACCGTGCTTGCCATGGACCAGGTACCGCGTGTTACCATCGCTCAGGGATACGATGCTCTCAGCTCCATGGCCAACATTGCTGGGTATGAAAACATCTACAGTCCTCTCTCTTCAATCTTTACTCATGAAGTGCTGTACATGAGGGACTTAAACACACCGAAGAACCTTTCAGGAATTATGTGTGTGTGTGTGTGTGTGTAGGTATAAGGCTGTGGTCCTTGCTGCAAATAATTTTGGGAGATTTTTTACTGGTCAGATTACAGCAGCAGGGAAAGTTCCACCTGCAAAGGTACATTTCTCTCTCTCTCTTTCTCTCTCACACACACACACACACACACAAATCATGCACACACACAATATGCTATCCATTTTGCTGTTCTACATTCTACAGTGTAAATGTACGTGTATGTGTGTGTGTGTGTGTGTGTGTGTGTGTGTGTGTGTGTGTGTGTGTGTCCGTGTGTGTGTAGGTGCTGGTGATCGGTGGAGGAGTAGCCGGCCTGGCCGCTGCAGGAGCTGCTAAATCAATGGGAGCGATTGTGAGAGGTTTCGACACCAGGTGAGTGTGAGGACATGAAGGTGGTTTAAAACAAATATGTAAATGTACTCTGTGTTCCTAGCCTGAGGAACTTGAGTGGGTTATTTTGGGTGACTTTTTCAAATTTCTGTTGCCTAAGACCAGCAGCGCTGGAGCAGTTTAAGTCTTTTGGGGCAGAACCTTTGGAGGTGGATGTGAAGGAATCCGGGGAGGGAATTGGAGGTTATGCCAAGGAGATGTCCAAAGAGTTCATTGAAGCTGAGATGGCTCTGTTTGCCAAACAGTGCAAAGAAGTGGACATCATCATCAGCACGGCTCTTATTCCTGGTTAACACACACACACACACACACACACACACACACACACACACACACAAAGAGGCAAACGTCCTGCTAAATTTCAGACCCCATATCTGTATATAAAGATTTAATGTGTGTGTGTGTGTGTGTGTGTGTGTGTGTGTGTGTGTGTGTGTGTGTGCAGGTAAGAAAGCACCTGTGTTAATAACGAGGGAGATGGTGGAGTGTATGAAGGATGGATCAGTGGTGGTGGATTTGGCAGCAGAAGCAGGAGGAAATATAGAGACAACAAAACCTGGAGAACTACATATACACAAGGTATGAACTCACACACACACACACACACACACACACACACACAGAAGCTTGAATTTATATGAAGTGAGAATACACTTATATGTTTTAACATGAACAGTGTTGAATTATTGGTTAATTAAATATCTCTTTTTTTGTTACTCTTGATTTCACCTGACCATTGCTGACATTCGTAAAGAGTAGCTGCATAGCCGTCAGCGTGTTTCTGTCCTGCGGTGGCCTGGTGAGCAGTCCAGGGTGGACTCTGTCCTCGCCCGGAGTAGGCTAAGATGGGCGCCAGCCTCCCCGCGACCCCAATTAGGATTAAGCGCTTCAGAAATGAATGAATGAATTCAGCTGCAGTTCATTTATCAGGCAGCAGAGGGCGATAAATTACTAACTGAATCTTATTTTTTTCTGATCCACTTAATCCTTTATTAAGATCGCAGGGAAGTTGGAGCCTATCTCAACCAACACTGGGTGAAGGTGGGGTTCATCCTAAACAGCTCGACAGTCCATTCTGGGGCAACACACACCAATTTTTTGGAACAGCCAATTATCTTAATGTGTATGTCTTTGAACTGTGCAAGCAAACCAAAGTACCTGGAGGAAACCATGGGGAGAACCTGTAAACCAAACACAGAAACGCCCTCGCTGAGTCCAGGACTTTAATCCAGGACCTTTTTGCCTTGAGGCGGACGTGCTAACCGCTACACTTTCTCAGATTCTCAAACTCTGAATTGTGTGTGTTTGTTTGTGTGTGTGTGTGTGTGTGTGTGTGTGTGTGTGTGTGTGTCTTAACAGGGAGTAACACACATTGGTTACACAGATTTGCCGAGTCTCATGGCCACTCAGTCAAGTACTCTGTACTCCAATAATGTGCTGAAGCTCCTGAAAGCCATCAGTCCTGATAAAGAGAAATTCCACTTCACACCTATTGACACTTTCGACTATGGAACCGTGGAGCATGTCATCAGAGGCACTGTGGTCATGCTGGTAGGTCTCTCTCCCTCTCACTCACACACACACACATTCATGATGATGATTGTGGTAGTGGTTGGTCTTGTGTGTGTGTAAGACTGTATTAAAATCACAAACACGATTACAGACGGATGTGTGCATGTAAGAAGTCACACACACTTACTGCGTAGTGTTGTGGCGAAAAGTGTCCAGTTCACAATGCAAAATATTCAAATCCATTTTCAGGTGTTTATTTAGCCTTTAGGGGAAAAAAAACTCTGCAGTCAATCACACAGAAGACATTGTTCCAAAAGAAAACTCTCGGACCCCCGAACGAGCTCTGCAGTTTGCTTATGTGGTGCCCATTCCACTCTGATTGGTCTATAATCCTCGAGCTCTAGACTCTGATTGGTCCCTTATGACCTCACATCTCAACGTATCTCAACAAGTCTTGACATGTCTCAACGTGTCCCGAGTCTCAACCTGTCCCGAGCGTACCTTGAAGGCTTGATGTTCCGTGTTCAAGGACAGTCAAGCAATACAGAGTGGAATGAGCCCTACATAAAATAATCTTACACACACACTTCAGTGAATAAACTTCTCATTCAATAGTCTCATAAATCGTCCAATAATCAAATAGTAAATCATACAGTTGCTCTACTATAGTATAATGATTAACAATTTAAATATATATTTCATTAGTGATGACATCATTGGACAGTTTCAGGATTACAATTGTCTTTAAATAAAGGGAATATGATCCCTCATTCCAAAGATATTACACTTTCTGTATTCATATTCATAATCATGTTGATGCTGTTAATGATCAGTAATTAATCCCAGTACATGATCGGGAAATCCAGCAATTTGCATAAGATTTATAGAGGACCAAATATTATATATACATTTCAGACTGGCAGGCCACAGGCCTCCCACAGTTCATGGGTCCAGAACCACACAGCGCCCCCAGAGGCACCTGATACCATATTTGTCATGAAAATTTGGTTATTTCCTGTTTACAGGAAGGTAAGAATATTTTCCCCGCCCCTTTACCAAGGACCACACCTCCCAGTTCACCAGCCATACAGAAAACAGTAGCACAGCTGGAGGCAGAGAAAAAAGCGGGAATTTCTCCATTCAGAAAAACTTTGACCTCAGCTGGAGTTTACACAGCAGGTAACACACACAGCAGATAACACACACACACACACACACACACAAGCACACACACTCAGGATACTTGTATTCTAAATATGTGTGTGTTTGTTTGTAGGTGTGTCCTCTGTAATTGGGTTGGGCCTCATTTCCCCCAATGCTGCATTCACACAGATGGTGACAACTTTTGGACTGGCGGGAATCGTGGGGTATCACACAGTGTGGGGTGTCACACCTGCTTTACACTCACCGTTAATGTCTGTCACCAACGCCATCTCAGGTCTATCTCCTGCTTTCTCTTTCACACACACATTTTGTGTGTGTATGTGTGTGTATGTGTGTGTGTGTGTCCGTGTGTGTGTCCGTGTCCATGTCCGTGTGCGTGTGTGTGTGTGTGTGTCTTTGTGGTTAAGGCAATGGGTTACTAATACGAAGGTCAGTAGTTCAGTCCCCACTGTTCCCACTGTGGGGCCCTTAACCTTCAATTGCTCATTTGTATAAAAATGATAACTGTAAGTCACTTTGATTAAGAGCATCTGCCAAATAATGTAAATGTTAAATTTAAAATATGTGTAGGTCTGACAGCAGTAGGTGGGTTGGTGTTGATGGGTGGAGGTCTCTCTCCTTCTACACTTCCTGAATCTCTTGCTCTGCTTGCTGCCTTTATTTCCTCCATCAACATCGCAGGTGTGAACTTGTAAAATACATTCCACATAAAGCCACATGTTTGGATGTAACCACAGTACCATCTCGTGTTCACTGATAATACTTAACTCAGTGTGAGTGTGTGTGTGTGTGTGTGTGTGTGTGTGTGTGTAGGTGGGTTCCTTATCACACAGAGGATGCTGGACATGTTTAAGAGACCTACAGATCCTCCGGAGTATAATTACCTGTATACAATCCCCGGAGCCGTATTTGTGGGTGGATACGGAGCGGCACATTACACCGGATACAACATCGAGCAGGTCCTACTCATCACATTGTGTGTGTGTGTGTGTGTGTGTGTGTGTGTGTGTGTGTGTGTGTGTTTTAGTCTTTTTTTTCCTTTTTTTTTAGTGTGCTTTTACATTTACTAATCATGGCGTGTGTGCATGTGTGTGTATACGTGTGTAGATGATGTATCTGGGTGCAGGTCTGTGCTGTGTTGGTGCATTAGCAGGTCTCTCGGCTCAGGGCACCAGTCGCCTTGGTAATGCGTTGGGGATGATTGGCGTGTCAGGTGGTATTGCAGCTACACTCGGTGCGCTCAAACCCTCCCCTGAGCTCCTCACACAGATGTCCCTTGCCATGGCGACTGGGGGAACTCTGGGTAATGTTCCCTCTGAAATCTCCTCCAAGCACAAAACCATGTTACTGGAACACTCATGGAGGTGTTTATAGGGCCTATATAGTAAATAGTGCTTGTATATTGTAATGTGCCCACACTGTACTGATGATGATGAACGTGATGATGGGTGTGTTTGTGTGTGTGCATGTTTGTGTGCAGGTCTCACTGTGGCTAAGCGGATCGAAATCTCGGACCTTCCTCAACTGGTCGCTGGGTTCCACAGTCTGGTTGGACTTGCTGCAGTTCTCACCTGCATCGCAGAGTTCATGATCGAGCACCCACACCTCGACACTCATCCAGCTGCCTCAGTGCTCAAGTGTGTCGCCTACCTAGGGACCTACATCGGTGGAGTGACCTTTACTGGCTCCCTTGTGGCCTATGGCAAGCTGCAAGGTACAGTTTATAAAATGTTTAATTATTATTTCAGAAATTATTTATTTCTGTTTCATGTGCTACATACAGATGCATGTTAGAGCCCTAGATAGGAAACAAAGTGTGTACTTCAGCAAGTACTTAAAATATGCAGATTCTCTTTCTATAGACTTTAGTATGTGAACACCGGTCAAATTAAACACCCTTTTTTGCTAAATTCACAGAAATCCTTTTTTTCAGTGTAGGTACAAAACTGATTTTGGGTGTGGCTACATGTAAGGTCACTCTTTATTAGTACAAAAAAGTTCCACAGCTAAAGACCAATCAGATTCAAATATACTGGATGGCAGAGTTCTGATGTAACTTTATAGTTTTCAGATCTTCTATTAAAAACTCTAATACACAATGAGGTTGCAAATGACCTCGGTAATATTGTGTGAGTGTGTGTGTGTGTGTGTGTGTGTGTGCGCGCAGGTCTCCTAGATTCCGCCCCGTTGCTCCTCCGTGGTCGTCACCTGTTGAATGCATGTTTGATGGCTGCCTCTGCAGGGGGGTTAGTGCCCTTCATGCTTAGTGAAAGTTACCTGACGGGGATGAGCTGTCTTATCACTGTCTCTGCTCTCTCTGGCATCATGGTGAGACTCAATAATACCCAAATCATACACCACCTGAATATTATACCAGCAGCAATCACTTGAAGGCGAATATATGAAGGCGAATAATTGTTCTCCAACTTGTGTGTAACTGGGAGAAAAGATGCATGCGTAGGATGCCCTGTCCAGCGCAGCTGATTGCAGACAAACATTGACTCAATACTCGTACAATTGGCCTTCAAGACACCGACCTTCGTTCACTTATCTCGTCAGTTGATGCCTACGACTTTGCGAAGGCAGCGTTGAATGTACTGTTCAAGACTGATTCAGGTGGTGCCTATAAGTCATCCAAGTAGCTGTATGATGCTGATGAATTAAGCAGGGCATCCATTTTTTGGACAATATGGTCCACAGTGCCAGACAATTCATCATGTCAAAAGGCCTTTGATAAATATATGAAAGCCACATACAAAGGAAGATTTTGTTCTCGGCAATTCTCTTGCAGCTATTTTGCAGTGGAGATCATGTACACTCTGCCTCTAGATTGTTGAAAACTACACTGAGATTCAGGAAGCACCTTTTCGGAGACATGGACGAGGCATTAGGCAAGGATCCTAGCAAGTTTTTTACCTGCAATCGCAAGAAAAGCGATCCCTGTATAGTTTTCACAGATGGTTTTGTCCTCTTTTTTGATACCAGAGCTCTGCAGGAATCACCTCTATTTCCAAGATCTTTATGATTAGAATATGCAGCCTGTAGTTTAGGGCAGAGCCTCTATATTTAAATATTTTGGCAGGAATACCATTGGGACCAGTGGCTTTGTTCTTCATCTGACAATTGGCTCTCTGTAGCTTTGCCAAATTTGGAGTCGTTGCTAACTTTTCTATTATCAGCAGTTGTGGGATTTTGTCATACACTTCCTCTTTAACAGTAGGGTTCTGGTTTAGCAGATCTTGAAAATGCTCTCCTCGGCGTCCCAGACTGGTGTCCCCATATCCAGCGTCATGTGATGTGCAACATATGGCCATTTCATACCAGCAAGTGGCCGCACCACCTAGCCTCTCACATGTCAAAGACTGCATGCTGTCGCTCTCAGCACCACCCTTAGTATTGCTGAACGCAGCAGATCCAAGGGAGTAAACCCCGAAAATATATCAGGACCAGTCCCTGCTTGGGTTAGCCCACTGGTCCTTTCAAGCTAGCTTCCTTGGCCTAGATCAGGTGACTGCAGTCAAAGAAGTAGAGCAATATGCAGAAAGACACGATTCTAGATCCTTCTTCTAGTCAGTCAAGTTCGTTTACCAGCGACACCAGAGTGGCATCAGCCCCATCAATGATGACCAAGGCAACTGGCTGATGGAAAAGGAGGACATATTGGCCAGCAGGAGACAGCACTTTAGCAATCTACTGAACTAGATAGGAACAGCAAATACCAGCTTCCTCGGCGAGATACCACAGGGAGAGGTACTGAATGAACTGGAAACACTCCCAACCATTGATGAAGTCAAGTCTGCCCTCAACCACTTGGCTAACAACAAAGCCCCAGGTTCATGCGGCATGCCAGCAGAGGTTCTCAAAGCAGGTGGACCAGCTCTTCTCATAAAGCTTCAAGACGTTCTTCTTTCCATCTGGGAGGAGTGGAAGGTGCACTCAAGATTTGTGGTAACATCTTCATCTTCATCTTCTTCCGCTTGTTTCGGGGTCGGGTCGCGGGGGCATCAGCCTAAGCAGTGACTCCCAAACGTCCCTTTCCTCAGCCACTTCCTCCAGCTCTTCCGGGGGGATGCCAAGGCGTT
>JAOUQZ010000031.1:338945-348945 GCA_028564935.1 Neosilurus hyrtlii
GTTTTGTCTACTTTGATGGAATAAAACTGCTCTTTGATTTGGAATCTACGTCTCTTGGTGAACTGTCCTGTGTTCGCTACGACATTTAAATGCAGAGATTTGTCCAGATTCTCAGAATCTCGTGATGATATGATGATGTGTAGATGATGAGATTTTTCTTACTATTTTACATTGAGGAACATTATTCTGATTTATTGTATTTAATTTATTTTAAGTTTTTTTGAAATTGATGAACCTCTGCTCATTATACCCCGTCATGTTACAGATCTGTAGATAATTTAAACAGATTAGTTGCAAAATTCTCCTCCATCTGTTTCTTTTCAGAACCACTTATTTTACTGCCTTTTTCTGCCCCGTTCCAACTTTTCTGAGACGTGTTACTGACACCAAATTTAAAAGCTGGCAGTATTGACTATATTAAGTGACCGTTTGCTGTAGTAACCAGCGAATCAGCCTTGAAAGCATGAGTAGAGAAGTGATTATTGAGAACACACAGACCAACCCGTTGTTCAGAATAGATGAAATGTGGTCTCTTAATCTGTCTGTAGCTGGAGATGAGGATCTGGTGTGTCGATGAGTGGAAGTGGCTCGGAAAGAAGTTCTTGTCTTTGAGTCTGGAAAGTTTGGTGGCGGAGTGGAGCGCGAGGATCAAAGGCTTGACTAAGCTTGAATCTGTCCTCGGCGTTTGAAGCTTGTAGTTTGATGATCGGTGTTGTTCAGGTGTGAATCGAGTTGCTGCTCGAGTTCGGGATCCTGGAGACAGTCCATTCGAGCCTGAGATTCATGCATATTAATGATGCCTGATAAGCTGCTGTCAGCTCGAGTCTCTCTGATTTAGGTTCCGCCAAGACGTCATAGAATGGTGTTTTTTTTACTTTGGAATGACCCTCTCTTAGTGCATAGAGGTTGATTCAACATGGATTCTGCTTTCCTGGATCCTACAAGTGTCCTGATTTTTAATTTTTTTGGAATTGAGTGTAAATTCTGAATGAGAGGGTAAACTGACACCGTTAACAGAGCTTCAGTCCTCTCATCCTTCTGTCATCCTCAATCTGCATGTGTTCATTCAGTGGCCACAACTAATAATCTGTATATGGACAATGAAATGTAACCTATCCAACAGCCACTTCTGTTTCCTTCAGGTCAGACACATTACAAAACCCCAGTGATATTTAACCCCATCTTCCCAGCTGTACTTAACTTTCAGCGACACCAGACCTAAACGAGGATGTGTGTGTGTGTGTGTGTGTGTGTGTGTGTGTGAATGCAAAAATATAAAAACATAATGATAATAATAGAGAATCTCAGCATGACGAACAGAAAATATACTGAATTATGTAACGTTATTCTTTCAGATCATAAACAAGCTTCGGGAGTCATAGTTTCAGTCGGGGGTTTTCCTGTTCAGGATGTGCTCTGAGATTTGTGATAATCGGGTAAAGAGTGAGGCAGAGCTGGCTGCTGATCACCACTAAGGAGTGAGATGGATTCCAGGGAATCATCCATATTCAGCTGGTTAACATGAGAGAGCCTTTCTGACGTTGTTTCTTCTGACTGAGAGATGAATTTAACCATCTCTGTGCATGTATCTGAGCACCAACCCTAGAATACGTTGGTGGTGCCACCGCGGCCGGAAGCTTTAAGGAGGCCTTCTGTACAATTCTGTGTGGGCTCTTCTGACTCAGTTAAAAGTTATGGGAGATTGTATAGGGATGCAGGGAAACCAGTTGCAGAAAGAGGCCATGAGAGAAAACTCATGTACTCACAAGTTCTTCTGACAAACTTCAGGATTCGGTGCGGAGATCGAACACAAGCTTGGCTAGTAAACAAGGGAAAGTGTGACCTCTACTGGAGAGAGTGTTCAATGACAGATGGAACACTGAGGAACACCTTGTCCCAGTGGACCTGTGGGCCCTTCAGTAGGCAGTGCCAGAAATCTCTCCTGAGTCAGATGCACCCGACGTTTCTTTATTTTGGTCCCTTATAGATTTTGTTCTTGGCGAGAGAAGGGAGTTTCTATATATATTTAAAAGACCCGTTTATTCCTATTTCTTTGTTTACAGAAATCTAAGGCATTGATTAAGTGGCCCTGACTCCTATGTGGGGAAACTAAAAGAATTATATACGAAATCCTTTTTGGTTATTTTAATTAATACGTTATAAAGCCTGCTGAGTGGCACCGTTTTAAAGAAATGTTCCATGTGGCCTGATCTGTAGTTCCTGGGAGGTGCAGGTATTTTTGTAGGAATTTCTAGTGTTCTCTCTGTGGGGTTTTTTTAATTGTTTTTTGGGGCTTGGGATCCATTTCAGTGTCATTGCTGGTATTTATCACAATGTGTTAAAGGGGAATTGAACCCAAACTTAAACGGTTCACTGGTTTATACTTGATGTGTTAGCTTAATATCTGCACTTTTATTACTGCAGTTAGACTTTAAAGTCTGTTGTACTTTTTACACCCAAACCAAGTGGCATGTCAGAGCTTGCTGTAGCGTGAAGCAACTAGGAGTTCATCTCCTCCTGGATGGAACGCTAGTCTGTTACAGGTTACCTTCCCAGCATTCTTACTGGTACCCATTTAGAGTGCTAGGTGAACAAAGGCTCACTTGCCGTACTACAGTGGTAGTCTAACTGGGAACCCACCACCCCAAGCACTACACCACCAGCCCCACTATATATTGCTGTTGACTTGCCTTCTATGAGCCGATACACATTCTATTCTCGTGGTTTCCCACACTCGAGACATCCACCCTTTCAAACAGGTTAATGTGAACTGCTGAACAGATTCAACCTGGAAAACGTCAGTAAAACACCTGATGATGATAAACCCATATTGGAAGGCTTTCCTTTCATTTCCCTTTAAACACAGAACCTATTTTATAAAGGACTTCCCTGTTTGTAAATGAGTCAGAAGATCGTTTATTTATTAAATAGCTCTGGATATCTCTGTTTTTACCTCGTTGTTCCAATACTTTTGGAGGGGACCATAAATGCATCGCTATAGATAGAGACCAGTGAATAAAAGTCAAAAGCTTGTTTCAAGGTTTTGATTTTATTCCATAGGAACAGTTACATCATTTTTCCAAACTCAGAAAAGTTCAGCTCCAGGTGTGAGGGGGACGCTTTCTCCTGAGAGAGGTTCAGGGAGGGTTGGTGATAAAGTGGCCGGGAAAACGTGTGTGTGGGGAGAAGTTTAAGAATTGATTTTTCCTCCACTCAGAGTCTGATCCTCCTCTTCCTCATCTGAAGAATCCCCACCGTACGGGACAAGACCTAAAGAGTCCGAGGAGATCTTCACCTTCAACTCCTCTTCACCTGAGGAGGCCTTCACCTTCATCTCTTCTTCTGTGGAGAGCATCTTCCCTTCACCTGTGGAGATCTTCACCTTCATCATCTCTTCACCTGAGGAGGCCTTCAGCTTCATCTCTTCATCTGTGGAGATCTTCACCTTCTTCACCTCCTCTTCATCTGAGAGAAACAAAACCAAGAACACTTAAATCAGAACCCCACAGGTGGACAAATGTGTGCTCTTCCTGACGATTCCATGACTGGACTGTCCATAGCATAGTTTTGACCCATCATTACATAGTTCAGGCTCAGGTTGCCTAGCAACAGTGTTCAGAGTGTATATAGTTCCACTGGAGAAACGTAATATCTTCAAATCATTACGTTAACATCTGCAGTGCTACAGAGGAAAGTCAACATTTAAATCAAGGTCAGTCGTTTAGCAGGGTCCGGTATTAGAGTTCTGAAGTGAAGCACTGTGGGTAATAGTTTAATGCAGGGGGGTGGGTGGTTCATACCTGTGTGTAACAGAGCGGGTTCTTCTCTCAGTCTTTTGAGTGGTGCTGGGAGAGACACCACAGGAAGAGGTGGAGGAGGCATCAGTACCCTACACAAGATGCAACATATTACATACAGTCTACACACACACACACACACACTACAGTAAGATGTAGCGGGAGTACTCACTTATCTGATTCGCGGACAGTATCAGCACTAGAGCCGGGTTCTTCCACTGAATCATCAGGTTCAGGCTCCTGTATTGATCCATTACACATCAGTACATCAACCACTAATCACTGATTCAACCAATAATAAACCTTCACACACATCGTTACATGCTCTGAATATCTTCATAAAGCCAAAATAAACAGCTAGAGCATCTACAGTGAGACCACGCCTACCATTACCACCACCACGCCTTATCTACTAATAACCAGTATGATGATCATGGCTCATGTACGAGGAGTACTCAAAAATTATTTTCTCCCCAATGTAATCAGTTCCGATCCATCATCCCGCCCTCCCTGTCAATGATGGAATGACTTCCTGTTGTTCCACTCGGAGACCCATCAGCTCTAACTTTATAAACATTGTATATTTTGATAAACGACCACTGCACACGCGGAGACTGTGGGCTTATCCAAAGCAAATATTCACACACAACACAAGGGAAAGTCTCAGACTGGGGACCAATTCTATAATAAGAGCTTTAATTATGAATGTAAAGAACATGGAGGACGGAATCATTCACACACCTGTGTCGCCTCCTCCTCTTCACTCTCCTCCATAAAACGTCTCTTTGGGCTGGAAACACCTGACGAGTCGCTGACGGCAGTGTCGGAGTTCTTGTTTTCATCCTGACACACATTAAAATCATGGGGAGATGTAAACTGGTCAGAGTTAAATAATCATTTCATCATTTTCTAAAAAAATAGCCCCAGAAACCAGGCAATACCCATCAGCCCATGCGACACATTAGACAAAGGTACGCTTAGTCCCAAGATGGACACCAAAAAGTGATGTGGGCAGTGCTGGCCCAGTGGTTAAAGCTCTGGATTACTGATCTGAAGGTTGTTGGTTCAAGCCCCAGCACCACTGTTGGGTCACTGAGCGAGGGCCTTAACCCCCAGTTGAATCACAATGATGAATGTAAGTCACTGGAGAAAAGTGTCTACAAAATTCCATAAGTGTAAACGTGACGCCGTTTAAGTTAATGTACAGAAAGCAAATTCAAGATGGCAGCTTCGGCGGCTCTATTAGATTTTGCACCATGACGGAAATCACTAGGCTTGTGTAATTACACAGTCCCGACATCAACATCAAAAAGGTGATGCGCTCGAACTAGTGCATTTCAGTTAATGGGTTGAGGAGTAAATATGGGTGTACATTTAAGGGGGGGGTTTGCGCGACTGCAGGGATCCCTCACCTCGGAGGGACACACACACACACACACACACACACACGACTAACCTGCAGCATGAAGGGAGTGGTCTGGCGAGGACGCACGGGATATTGCACCATCTGCGCAATGTTTGCTCCGTCTGCTCGACTCCAATAACTTCCTGTTGCAGGGTATGATGGGTAAGCACTGGGGTAGCCGTACCACGACTGGCTGCTGTAACTACTGCCACTGGTGGGCGAGTATCCATGAGACGGGTATGCTGCTACAAAAACACACAAACCCCCAACATTTAAAACACTCGACTCAGCATTTTACTTCTGAAGTTAAACAGGAAGTGAACGATAAGTGCAGGGTTTGTACAGTAAAATATCAAAATGACCTCAACAGAAAAGAAAAGACCATTAAATCCAGGAAATGAAGAATAAAAGGTGGGGTGTTACCTTGTGTAGAACCTGTAGCTGTGTACACAGATACCATACGCGCATGTTCAGCCCGCACCTGCAACACACACACACACACACACACACGTGCACCCATGATTACTGTGAAGTTACCGAAGCCTATTTCTGCCACCAGAGAAGCAAAGAGAGATTTATGGCAATCCCTCAAGTGGTTTGGGAGAAGTTGTGCTTATAATCTTCCATGGACACAAAGGGTGACTCCAGGTTCTGAGAGCTGAAACATTACAGATGTTGTGCTGACAGGTTCAGAACATCTGTACTGGTTCCAGTAGTCTTATCCTGAGTGAGGTTTATTTCAGTAAAGGACCTGAAGGAGAATGTAATCAAACATGAATTCTCACCGTCTCCAGAAGACTCTCGCACAGTTTCTTGGCTGCTTCCAGGCCAGTTGAGTTCGGGTGGCTGTGAGAATCAAAACACATTCATTAGTAAACAAAGCAAGACACACTACGTGTACACCCCCCCCCCGGGAACAATTTCAAAATAACATTAAAAACAAAAGTACCAGACTTGGATCACTGCCGAGTTGGAGAGAAACACCATGCGAGTGTTATGATCCTGTTTTATAAATTAAACACATGTCTAGTGAAGGTGTAAACTGCGCCCGGGGCGTGACGTAAACACACCTGATGTACAGGTACAGGGGTTCGAATGACTCTCTTCGCGAAGCCTGTTCGATGTAGCCCGAGCCCTTCCCTCGCAGGAAGACGCGCGCCCCGGTCTCTGTCTGGATGTGCTGCAGGTACGAGCCGCTCGGTCCCTCCACCTTCTCGTTCACGTTGAAACCCGGCAGGCATTGCTCCAATCCTACAAATAGCTTAGTGTGCACAAAACTCTGCAACCAGCACCAGAGGTACAGTGATTACACACTACACCCTTCATCTACTAGACCTCTATACACACTGCACTAGCCCCGCCCACTCCTATAGCAGATGTATAACATGCCCTCATAGATCTACTGCTACAGCATAGCATGCCTTTAAGGCTAGGCTAACTACCAAGCTAGTTCTGCTAGCTAAAACTCGGATCACTCCTACAGTTCCATGAGAAGTGAAAAAGGAAATCAGTTGCTTTAAAGTTCAGATTTATTTCAAAATCATGTTAAACATTCATACGTGATATGATGACACAAATGAGCTGCTGTTCAGACACACAAATCCCCGCGTGCCTAAGCGTGTTTGAGTGCTTAGTGTGAGATGAAGCGTCTCTGGTTTGGAGGCAGCTGTTGATTAAAAAGGTTTAAAGTTCACCTTGGAGTTCAGTCGTCTCTCAGCCACAGCAAACAAACTACTGTTGCTATCGAGAGTCTTCAAATCACCAGCAACCGGCCACGCTGTCCTGTCGTGATCAGCTCTTGTGCGTGAGTGTGCGTGAGTGTGTGTGAGTGCGCGCGCGCATGTGAGCAGGTGCAGTGCAGGCCATGATCTCTGCAGATCGGCCAGTTTCTCCCTGCTGATGTTGATTTAGGAGGCGAGTATCAGCAAGAACCAAATGATCTTCACTGGCCTCACCTTCATTAACCTCCACACACACACACACACACCCGTGCAGTGTTCCAATACCGCTCATTACACCCTCGTCCACTTCCCCTAACTGACACAGTGTGCATCAGTGTCACAGTTCTCACGGTCCAGGTCAGCGGTTCCAACGGAACTGATTTACACGCTGCTTTCTTCACACTCAGTCACATCGTCTCGCTAGGTGACATGAGCGCTAGTCGACCGGCTTCGGAGTCAATCCTGGATGCGATCCATCTGCACGTCAGGCCTGTTTGCTAAACAGCTAGCCGGTTTGCTAATTCACAGTGCAGAAAAGGTGCCTCACCCAAGTGAAAGTGCACAAGGGCGTATTAGAAACAGGAAGGGAACACCCCCCCCCACTTATCTCTAGGGTTAATAACGAGGTACCTACCCCAGCATGAGGAGGAGGGGGCCTGTGCGCGGGCGTTATGGAAGCGTTGGGGGGGCGTGGCGTAGGGAGATGTGGCTGTGGAGGTACAGAAGGTCGTGGGGGTTGTGGGTAAATAGGAACCGGGGGCATCACGGCCGGCTGCTGGCCCCCTGACGCTCGCATCACATCCGCGGAGATTATTTCTTTGATTCGCATCACGGCCTCTGAGGACGAAAAATCAACCAATCAGTGTCCAGCATGTAAAAACAATCGAAGAGTGGATGAAATGTTCCTTCAGGCTGTTTAACATTTAAAGGATGATAAGTGGACGTACTGTTGACTTCGTCCTGACTGCGTCCCTGCACGTGAAGATATAGAGGGCGCTCTCTACCACCACAGACGTCACGAGAGAGGAAGGAATTATTATTCAGTGATTACACAGAGTAAACTCACAGATCAGAATCAGACAGAACCACATACACACCCGCCCTGGTAGGTAGATTTCTCAGCATCGTTCAGGTACAGGCCTTTCGTGGTGACCAGCGCGCCGCTGTACACACGGATCTGACACCAGAGAGAGGGGTGGGTTAGGCACTGAATAATTCTGTAGAGTCTGCATCGTATTTGGGCAATACTACACAGTGGATCTGTGTGTCTCTCTCACACACACACACACACACACACACACACAGGGAATCAGAGCACAGCACGTTTGAGTAATCAGTGGTTAAGCTGAGCGAGGGATCGAACTGACACGAGTAAGGTTGCCAATTTTTAATCTGAATTCTCCCCCGATTGCTCGATCACACACCCTTTATTTTAGGAAAAAATAACCCAGTAAAAGTTTCCAGCCTGTAAAATAAGTCGTCACCCAGAGCCTTTTAACTTTGTGATATCTAAATTTTCCATAACTTTATTTTCTGGATCAATAATCACATGAACAATATCCTCTAACCACACCATGTAAATTAATATTACAGTACGATTTAATACATAAAGTGCCGTTTTATTAAAAATTTCATCAGTATGTAATTAGCATTTATAAATAAAGATATAATAAAATGTGAGCTTATACCATATTTCAATTATTTCATGCAAAAGCAACATGTTTTGAACATATTTATTGTTTAATACACGAAGTGTACAGTACTGTTATCACCTATTTATGTATAATTTACTACTTTAATAAATATGAACTCATTTACTCATAAACGACTGTAGCACAGAGAAGTGTACGACTGTGTGTATTAAACATTTACTCTTATATTCTTATGCTGTTAAAGAAAAAATAAGACCTGCTCCTAAAATACATTTCTCCTCCTGTCTTGGGTTTATATCACAGAGATCCATCAAACAAGGAATAAAAAAAAGGAACGGCACACCAAAAGATTTGAATTGTTTTAAAGTGACTCCAGCCAGGATATTTGTGGCTAATAAATCGCTCGAGTTTAAAGGGCTCCACTGTCCCAACATCGGTGTGTGTATTTAGGTGTGTTATACACACACACACACACACACACACACACACACACACACACACACACACACACACACACACACAGTAATATCACATGGGAGGAATAAGGTCACAAGTGACACTTTTGGTGAAATCAAGATTTTTGAACAATAACATTCCTGCAGGGCCCCTTCGGTCAGCAAAACACAGCAACAAGAGCTTCACTGCATCAACATTAACATTAACACGGTGCGAGAATCAGATGGTAATTAGAAAAGGTTTTCCAAAATGTCAACATTAATCCTCCCCACAGACAACATATATCACACACACACACACACACACACACACACACACACACACACACACACACTCACCTCCTCCTGTGTTTTGCTTTTGGTGAGCAGATTCCTGCAGTTTACTGGAACATCATTAATATCCACTTCTGTAACCACAATCTCTTCACTGGTAACAGGTGCCGGGACACTGGGAGGAGCCTGAACACACACACGAGAATCACAAGCGCCTACACATGTACATTTACAGGCAACTTGTAATCATAAATTAAACAAAACCGTACTCAGAATAAAATAAACGTGATTTCCACACTCCACACACACCTAACTACTGTGACCCCCTGCAGTCTGACACGTGCACACACACGTTTAAAAAGAACAGGGTGAAATACAACCGAGGACGTGAGTTCATCCTCCAACACTCGACCACGAACACACCACGGGATTATAAACTCCTACCTCATTCGGATACAACAGAACGGAGATGAGTTTTTACATCGCCGTGTCTGTTTACACATCTCGAGCCATATTCATCACGTTTTACACGAGTAACGCGCACGACGTGCGAGAGGAAATCAGTACCTTACTAGGTAACGGCTGCAGGGGTTTGAGTTTCCCTTTAGCCATTAGCATGGCATTAAGTTTTGCAGCCATCGCGGCAGCCATCTCCACTCCACCCTGTGCTTGGGCATCGGGGCCAGAAGGGGCCGGA
>JAOUQZ010000031.1:373869-401559 GCA_028564935.1 Neosilurus hyrtlii
GGAAACCGGAGTACCCGGAGGAAACCCACACAAGCACAGGGAGAACATGCAAACTCCACACAGAAACGCCCGAGCTGAGAATCGAACCCAGGACCTTCTTGCTGTGAGGCGGACGTGCTAACCACTACGCCACCGTGTCGCCCCTTCAGTTCATTCATCTCAAATAAATAAAAGAGCAAACAAACCCATTTTTCTTCCTGATGTTTTTAAATGCAGGTGGTTTCTGTTGACTCTTCACGGATTGTGACGTGACGCTGGTACGTGACAGCATGCAGGCCACTTCATATCAGATACGGTCACTCGATGCGTTGATGTGAGAATCCAGAAAACGAAGAATCTCAGCATTGCGGCGAATCGCATGAATGAGTCTGAGGTGAGTGGGAATGACAGACGTGTGAGGCGACAGGCGGTTTTATTTCCAGATGTGCGTCAGTGACGGAATGTTTTTGAGCGTCTATCTGAAGATCAGGTTAAAGATGGAGCTGGTATGCTGTCAGACATGCAGAGTTGTTTCTGCTGTAAAACTCCACTACAATAATCCCACAGTTTAACAGCAGGATGAAAAAACCTGCAGCTTTAACTCAGGTCTGTTCTTTTTCGTTGTTTTGTTGCAGTTTATGATTAATTCATGACTTTTCACAAAACAATTAGCATTTAGCATAGCTAGCGATAGTTATTAAATTACTCCTTTCATTCATTCATTCATTCATTTTCTGAAGCGCTTAACCCTAATTAGGGCCGTGGGGAGGCTGGCGCCCATCTCAGCCGACTCTGGGCGAGGGCGAGGTACACCCTGAACAGCTCACCAGGCCATCGCAGCACTCTCATTAAATTAGCTATATATCAATGCTAACTGACGCTATTTATTTAATCCGAGTATAAAGCGAAGACTCTCATCCTGCAGTCACAGCGGGAACACGGATGGAGCCCAGTGTTTCCATGGAAACCATCACAAAATGCATATCAACAGCAGAGTTTTTAGGATTCCAACAGAGAATATGTAAACATTCTGCTTACGACTACACTCAAGTTAAACATCACCTTTAAATTTAAACGCTCCTCGGAGAATCCAAACATTCCATTCAATATTTAAACCGTCTGCTCATGTTTTAAAGTTCCACATGTGATTTAAAACATCCCGCTTCATCTGCGCCTCTCAAATAATACGTAATCGTCACGCTGGGAATTAACACTCCGCTCAGAAATGCTCCAGATTTGCAAAACTACTTTTATCATTTTAATTATCCACACACTCCAAGCTCCACTCACAATTCTACAGATTCTACACTCTGCTCAGATTTTAAAGGATCGGAATTTTAACCTTCTGCTCTGATGCTGCATCATTACTGTGCATTATTCTGATCGTGGGCATCAGCGCATTAACACACACGCGTTTGTTGGTGTGTGTGTGTTGATGTGTGTGTGTTGGCATGTGTGCATGTGTGTTGGCTTAAGTGCACGCGTGTGTTGGTGTGTGTAAGTGTATGCTGGTGTGTTTTTGTGTGTGTGTTGATGTGTGCATGTTGGTGTGTTCGTGTGTGCAGATGCAAGTTGGCGTGTGTTGGTGTGTGCGTGTCTGTGTTGGTGTGTATTGGCATGTGTGAGTTGGTGTGTCTGTGTTGGTGTGTATTGGCATGTGTGAGTTGGTGTGTCTGTGTTGGTGTGTGCGGGGATGTGAGTTGGTGCGTCCGTATGCGTGTGTGAGTTGGTGTGTCTGTGTTGGTGTGTTTGTGTACATGTTGGTGTGTGCGAGTTGGTGTGTCTGTGTACGTATTGGTGTGTGGGGATGCGAGTTGGTGTATCCGTCTGCGTGTGCGAGTTGGTGTGTGCGTGTACATGTTGGTGTGTGCGAGTTGGTGTGTGCGTGTACATGTTGGTGTGTGCGAGTTGGTGTGTGCGTGTACATGTTGGTGTGTGGGGATGCGAGTTGGTGTATCCGTCTGTGTGTGCGTGTTGGTGTGTCCGTGTACATGTTGGTGTGTGCGAGTTGGTGTGTGCGTGTACATGTTGGTGTGTGCGAGTTGGTGTGTCCGTGTACATGTTGGTGTGTGGGGATGCGAGTTGGTGTATCCGTCTGTGTGTGCGTGTTGGTGTGTGCGTGTACATGTTGGTGTGTGCGTGTGTGTTGGAGCAGGAAATACTGAAATTATCTGTAGAGGATATTTAAAGGAACAATCTTCGTTTTTAAACCCGTTTAACTCTCACTGATTGTGTGTGAACTTAAATGGAGGAAACGTGACTATCATTTAAACACACACACACACACACACACACACAAACATGTGTAACAGCATTCCAGAGACTGAAGATAAAATCAGATTACTGATAAAACCTGCCTGCGGTTACTAAACTCCACTACAGACATGTGGAGAGAATCAGTTATAAGATTCACTGCAGCGCGAATCACACTCAACGATACATTCATGATATATGATGATACAGGACTTCTTACTGTGAGGCTGACATGTTAACCACTACGCCACTGTGCTGCCCTAAAGGGAATGCAGATCATTATTACAGAATAAACCCCGACAGAGTGATCAGGACACTGAGGTGCAGCAGTGAGGTCTCGCATCACCCTCAAGGGGCTTATTTCACAATAAAAACCGTCTCGCTGTACGTTATTCGCCTATTACACGCCTATTACACGCCTACTACACGCCTACTACACGCCTACTACACGCCTACTACACGCCTACTACACGCCTACTACACGCATATTACACGCCTGCTTATGGAACACACATCTACTGATTATTTTAAATACTGCTTTTGCTAATGATGTGCACCATAGCAATGGTCTCTTAGCAGTGTCAGTGAATACCCTTCAGCTAAACACCGTAACTGACCAACCAGAATTAAGCATACGCATGAGATGAATAATCAAGAAAATTTTCAACACCTTTTGACCAATCACGATCCACAACTCAACAGTACTGTGGGATTAAGGTTAGGATTATTCACAACAAGAAAAAAATGATAATTTTTGTGTTGTTACAAATGTCCAGGACACATAAAATAAATCTGATAATTAATCTCTGCTCTGTTCTGTGTGACTGTTGGTTATGAAACCTTTATAATACAGTAATTACTATTTATATTCATACAGAACAACTTTAGACCATGGAGAAGTGCTGTAGTTTCTGCTAAGAGCTAATAGCTATAGCACTGACCTACAGATCAGCGTAAAACCCTGCATCCTGTCTCTCGACTGCATCCGCTTCTATACATCACACACACACACACACACACACACACACACACACACACACACACACACACACACACACACACACACACACACAGTGCAGCAGTGGCTTCCCACTGAAGTGAAAAACAGGAAATTGGATGACATTGTTGAGAGGGCAGACGTCAGTGGAGACAGATATAGAGGGTAAACAGCTTCCTAACAGCAGCACTGCTGGGACCACTCACACACACACACACACACACACACACACACACACACACACACACACACACACACACACATTCTCTGAGTCTCAGCCCCAAGTGAAACCAAGACTCATTACAACTGAAAGGTTTACACACACTCACACACACTCACACACACTCACACACACCCCTAGTGCTGTAGTTAGCGGACTCCGAGCCCAGAAGTTTCTGGACTTTCACTGATTTCCTGATTGGAATTAACTGTTAGAAATGTTTATAACTGAAACCTGACACATTTCTATCATAAACAACCACAAATCTAAAGCAGCAATGTTTTTTAATGCTAATGTTAGGTAAATAAGCTAGCCTGCTAACCAAAGCTAAAGCTAAACATACCACTCAAACTTTATGAGGGTTCAACACGCGCTGTCTGTTGCTGGTTACCATAGAAACTGTACCAAATTTATTTTAAAAATATTACACAATACTATCAGAAGCCTTCAGTTACCAACTAGTCACATAGCACAAATATTTCACACAAAAAGGACCAAACAAAATCAACACCTACAGCAGCGCGACAGAACTGCACAGAACTCAGAGGTTCCGTAGCACCAACATCAGAACATCAAAACTCACAAGATGAACCAACCATATCTGTACACGCTATAACAAAAAGTAGCTGTTTACTACTTTTGGTTACTATTAAATAATACAGCTAGCAAAGTTCATTCATCTCCAAGCCAAAAAGAGCTTAGAAGATCAAGCCCATTACCCTGAGTTTACACCGGGGCACGATGTCGGTGATCTCCGTCAATTCGAAAAACGCGGCGCTCCACGATTTATGAGCACGCTTGGATCATGATTGGGTATAAAAAGAAGGCAGGGGGCATCCAAGAAATGAAACTTGAAGGAATCGTGTTGCCATGTTCACCAAGATCCCCTACGATGGAGCATCAAGGTCTGTTTTGCCCTGTTAAGGTCTGTTATGCTCTACCGCGATCCCCACATTCTAACACCATTGGCACCAAATCGTAATACATCATAATATCCGCGATCAGAGCGATCATCACAAATCCACCAAGTTTCCTCAAAATCATCCCGATTCGATCCCCCAACCCCCCACACTCATCACGACTCTCTCAAATCATGGAAATCGTGGACATTGTGTCCCGGTATGAACCCAGGTTAAGCTACATGTCTAGCGTTGGTATTAAGAAGTTATAAATTTGACTATAACTGGAAAAACTAGCTTGCTAACTCGTATCAGCCAGTTAGCTTGTACGATCATTGTCAGAAAAACAAGACACAAAGAAACACAGAGTGGAGCAGCAAAAGTTTTGGAAACAAGATGAAGCTCAACCAAGGTGTGTGCCAAGGCCACAGTGTGGAGAAAGAAAGACGGTGTTTACAATCCACAGCATACGAGCTCACTGGTGAAGCCCTGTGGTGGTAGTGCCATGGCTTGGGATTGCATGGTTGCTTCTGGAACTTTCTCACTCAGCTTTAGTGATGATGGAACTCATGATGGTGCAGCAGAATCAATTCAGAAATCTACAGAAACTTTTGGTCTCTTCATTGATACAGAAATATGAGGAGATTCATCGACAACGATCCCAAAACACACCGGGACACAACAACCGACGTCATCAGAGACCGGTCACGTCAATCAGCAGGACTTCACCCAACGGAGGAGCATTTCACCTCCTGAAGATGAGAATGAAGGGAAAACACCCTAAAACACACAAGTATGGAAATGACTGAATACTAAATGTTACTTTCTATCTGTTCCAATACTTTTGCTCATGTAAGAACTGGGTGTTTGCCAACAGTCGTGTTTAACGCATTTAGATCTCAGTTCTGATCTACTGTTTCGAAATAAGTTTGATCTGAAACACAAACGTCTTCAGCGTATAGCAAAAACAAACGGACTGGCCTCGCTGTTCTAATACTTTTGATGAGAAATTCTGTCACGTGAGATCATTTCGGCACATTAGTTAGCATTACTGAGGTATACGTTTACGTTCCAGAGGTTCACGCTAACACAGTAACTGGCTAAATCATTAGCATCATTCTTTATAACACAGGGTCTGTAAGTCTCAGTTGTTCAGAGGATGCAGAAGATCCATTTTTTGATTGGCACACAAAATACACGCCCATATTTCCATATAAGGCTTTTAAGCCACTCCCCCTCAAAGCTAATCTTGTTACGATATTTAGTGTCGAAAATACACCTCTGTTCTTTTGTGTAAAAGAAATTCCAAAAAAGTAAAAAAAACATAAAATATAATCAAAATATGAGAGAATAAAATTTTAAGTCCCGTAGAGTCACATGTACAGCGTAAAAATAAACCGTTTCATATGATAATCTCTCAACTTAAACATTCAAATTCTCCTCGTATGTATTCATCTATCTCTCTTTATTTATTTATGTATCAATTACTGAATATGATGAAGGGACAGATGAAAAGTCATAGTGAGAGCGAGCGAGAGCGAGAGAGAGGCAGTGATGTAAGCTGTACAGAGGGCAGTGTGGGTCATGTGAGTTGCACAACAATCTAAAGCAGCAAAAGAATGACTTTACTGTTCTATTAGTCTCTCACACACACACACACACACACACACACACACACACACACACTCTCTCTCCCTTCTCTTTCTGTTTTTCACACATAAGGGCACAAACATACATACACTGAAAACGTACCCTGAAACACCCAGACACTGAAACTGAAACACACACACACACACACACACACACACACACACGACAATGTTACTGACTCTGATTAAACTCAGAGTCATTTCTGACCCTGTACTCACCCACTAAAAATTAACATAAATAAGTAAATTTAACATTTAACACCAAGAAAAAGAACTTCCATCTTAAATTTAAAAATATTAACACGCAGGTGCTTAAACAGAATATAACAGCACTCCACGTGTGTGTGTGTGTGTGTGTGTGTGTGTGTGTGTGTGTGTGTGTGTGTTCACCATCACCTTTAGGGTATTTTTGTTCTGATCCTGATTTTATCCCACTGATCCATCTTTGAGTGTATACACACACACACACACACACACACACACACACATACACACACACACACACTTCAAATCATTATTGATCTACAACAGTGGTAGATACAGGGGAAGGTGTGTGTGTGTGTGTGTGTGTGCATGAGAGAGAAATATGACATCATGGGCTGTGTCCTAATCTGTATCCAAATGGTCGCTCGTTTGTGTTGTAGCTTAATTAGCATGCTGTGTTAGATAGCTGGATAGTTAAATCTTAAACAGTCACAAAGCAAGCTTACATTTACCATGACAACAACTCTCTGTCCACAGCTACACACGAAACTGCCAACTAGCATACCGAATAACACACACACACACACACACACACACACACACACACACACACACACGCACACACACACACACACGCACACACACACACGTCTTTATTGGGATATTCAGGTGTTTCTGTTGTACAACAGTGTCGATGTTTAAAACTGTAACGAGACACAGAGAGAAGCTCGTCCCTGTGGGATCCCGGCTGTAGATTGTTTTTAATAGTGTCACTCGCTTATTTATTCACATCACAAAGTTTCTACACTTCAGCTGCTCTGGGTTCAAACATGACCAGTGGCTTCAGGGATGAGCATCACATGCTGTCTCATGATCACAACCAAAGACGCTTAAGGGAACACATAGAGACGGGGGGGGGGGAGAGGGGGGGAAAGAGAGGTAGAGAGAGAGAGAGAGGGAGAGAGACAGAGAGAGAGGGAGAGGGGTAGAGAGAGAGGCAGAGGTAGAGACAGAGAGGTAGAGAGAGAGGTAGAGAGAGAGGGAGAGGGGTAGAGAGAGAGAGAGACAGAGGTAGAGACAGAGAGGTAGAGAGAGGGAGAGAGAGAGAGGGGGGGAGAGAGAGAGAGAGAGAGGGAGAGAGAGAGAGAAAGAGAGGGAGAGAGAGAGAGAGAGAGAGAGAGAGAGAGAGAGAGAGAGAGAGAGAGAAAGAGCGAGAGAGAAAGAGAGAGAGCGAGAGGGCAGCGAGCGAGAGAGCTTTGCACATCCACTTTTCATTTCACTAAGTAGTCCTCTGCGAATCCCTTCTAAACAGCACAGCACATACTGGAGTAAATTTAAATTAGCTTTGAAATCATTATAGATTATCTGTAGTGCAATTATTAATGCCTGTTAAATATTTAAGAATTATTTGCCAAAGGTGAGGTAGATGTTTCTGAATAGTCCCTGAGACGGAACGTTAAAGTTCAATTCAGCGACATCCACCAAGCCTGAGGTGAACAGCTGTTTTAGTATTTGCTACACAGGAACATAAAAAGCAAACTAAATCCAGACTTTATAACTATTACAGAAGCTGGTCCAGCTCTGCATGCTTCATGATAGCAAACAAATCAGAGAGCACCGTTCCCTTATTGTGTACATTACTAATAAATAAAAACAAAGAAACATAACAAAAGCAAACTAAAGCAAGATTTTATATATATATATATATATATATACACACACACACACACACATTTTTTTTTAATATTTTTTAATTTTCGTCAAGAGTAGTCTGCACAGCCGTCAGCCTGTTTCTGCCCTGTGATGGCCTGGCAAATTGTCCAGGGTGTACTCTGCCCTCACCCAGAGTCGGCTGAGATGGGTGCCAGCCTCCCCGCAGTCCTAATTAGGATTAAGCGGTTCAGAAAATGAATGAATGAATGATTTTTTTACGCATGACAGCGGACTCATGGTTTCATAGGTTATAGATTCAGTAGAGATTCAACAAAATGCTGCCCAAACCCAAAAAATAACAAAAACCCAGCCTTCGTGTTCATCGAGATAAATAGAGCACTTAATTAAAACTTATGTTCCAAAATATGTTGAAATGGAGTGCATGTTACCATGGTCACACTTTTTATCTAGTTTTTCTTTTAACTTTTCTTATGTTGCCATGTAATGCACACTAAAACGATTATTCACTTCACGCTCAGTAAATATCAGTAGATCCACCTGATATCCACTTCATATTCAGCAAATAATTATTATTTATTCGATCAGTGTTCCAGGAGGGCTGATATTTCGCAATTACACCATTGGGCTGTTTTACTGTTTGTACAATTCCACACTTCCCAGTAGTACTACAGCTGTGTTCGCAGCTGGTCCTTAACAGGAGTAAATCAATGTGAGCTAGCTAGCCAGCTAGCCGATGTGCAATAAAGTGATTGTGTCTTCTGCGAGATTTGATTCTACTTGTGGAGTCAAAAGAAACAATAGATTTGGTCCAAAATGTAACTTATTCAATAATAATTTCTTGGTCAGTGAAATACTGCATAAAAGCAACATTGCACTCAAGGTCGACCTTCAGTATCCTGCCTGAGACTGAATCCCAGCCAGGCTGATATTCAAGTACAATCTTGTGTGATACTGCTTATTATAATACTCAGTATTAGTGCCGTTTTTATTTCAGGCTGCGTCTGTTGTTGGATAACAGCGTATCACATCCATCACACCTCACGAAATCAAATCAGCTGTCTTCCGCTTACATCACACTCTTCTCTACATTCAGAGATGATCTCACACACACACACACACACACACACACACACACACAGGTTTGGGATCCATTTCCATCAGCACCGTTTGTATTGATCAGCACTGGAAGAGACATTGAGGATTTTAAACCAAAACTCACATCTGGATTTCTATAATACCTTACATGACGGCCTGCACTGATGGCCTAGCAGTGAAAATCAGAGCACAACTAAAAGAGGTTCAGACGAGCAGTGAGACTGGCTAATGGATCCGTACGATCAGATTAGTCTCATTGATTACATCACTAATGCACTGCAGCTCCTTGCCAAGCAAGGCAGTGAAGCTCACGTGAATGGTGGATGTGAAAATTTGTGGAGAACGTGTTCCGCTGGGCATAAGGGAAAGGTATTTTGGGGCGGTGGAAGCTCAGTGGTTAAGGGTCTTGGCTCCGAAGATTGTACGTTTAAGACCCTTAACCACTGAGCTGCCACTGTGGGGTCCTTGAGAAAAGCCCTTAATCTTCTCTGCTCCAGGGGCACTTAAAAAGATGGGATACTAAATTAGGAACTGTTCATTCGCTTCATTATTTAACCAGCCGGTCAGATTAGCACTTAATAAAGTATTTACTAAGGATAAGATGTTTAAAAGACAAACAAGACATGTGCCAGATGTTCACGTAACATTGAGATTTCGGTCTAAAATGTGGTCACATTCTGAATAAGGTCGAAAAGAAAAAAACATATTTAGGAAATACATCAAAATTGAATTTACCCGGGACTTCAAATGACCCTAATGGATTTATTTTTTATGAGGCATTTTAGGACCAGTAATGGATGTTTATGGACGTCTGGTCTCAGGTGCTCACTAGTAAAGCTCAAGAGATCAAAAGAAAGCGGTTGGGATGATTTTTCATAGATAGACAAACCTGTGAAACAAAAAACCCAGAGGAAACCACTCAAGGACACAGGGAGAGTACACGGAACTCTAAACAGACATAAACCTGAGCTCAGGATCGAAGCAGGGACCCTGGGGTCTTGAGGCATTGACCCTTTACCCAGCACCACCGTGACTCCTTCAGGGTTCCTTCCAACACATATGTTAACTGTATTCACTCTCTTTGGGTGAGCGTGTATCACATCCTCCCACTCACCGCGCACTCTCGCTTGCGGACCGCCGTACCTTGTGTTGCGAGTGGACACTTTTGGGTTTATATATCCAGACTCCAGTTCCAATAATGCACAGAGAACCACACAGGAGGCTAAGAGCTCAGAACAGCTGAGCAAAATCAATGCACCTCTGTATATAAAGGATTCTGTCAGTTTGAGCGTCTTTCACAGTACTGATGTTGTATGGGTCATCTTGCCGTTGTTTATGGTAATATTTCACCTCAAACTCTCTGAACTATGTTCTATAACTCGTATTCTGCTCTGTTCATGTGTACTTTGGAACCTGTTTCTAGTTTATTTGTTTGTATCTTGTGCGTTGCCTGATCTCGTCTTCTCTGCACTATCATGGTCTTTCCTATTTTACTTTTTCTTTCTTTCTTTATCTTAACTTTCAGTAAACTACACCAACTGTTGCACATTCATCCAGTCTCACCTTGACAGAGTGTTACTGACAGAATCAATAAAATCATTTTTGAAAACAATATTCTGTAAGTGGTCATATGAAAATCTGGACAATGCACAGCAAGCTGGTTATTAACATTAAAAAAAACCCTTCAGGGTGATTCCAAGTCCTGATCCCCCTGTCAGGGTTTGTTCTGCAATAATGACCACCTTCCTATAAATTACACATTACTCTTACGCAGAAAGTTTTAAAACTAATTTCTGAGAGGAAATAAAATGTCTGCAGGTATGAAAATTGAGAAAACTAACGGCTTGAGTTCGACACTGCAAATGGAAACCATTTTCAGAATAAAAAACCCTGAGAGAATATATTTTTCTTATTAAAACACATGCAGACGGGCAGTGCTAAAAATGTAGAGCAGCCAGCCATTAAGGGTACCATGTCTGCCGTGGTTTCACTTTTTAGGGATGATACACCGTCCCTGATATCCAAAGTCAGTAAAAAAAAATTCCTAGGTGGGTAAGGGATTTGCAAGGTGCTTTGGCTTTCGCATTTCATCTGCATAGAAATCCCTTAAAGTTTCATGATTACAATCACTTACTTTAATTAAGTATCATAATGGTCATAGCAAAGCCAGAGCCCATTTTAGGAGCACTTTGGGAGTGAACACCAGTCCATCACAAGGCACAATATTTATATATACAGTAGTGTGCAGTGAAGATTATACACCACCACTTTTGTCTAAAAGGGCTCCAAATAAAAATAATTAAAAATGTATTTCTTTATAAATTTTGGTGAAAATGTATTAAACAATGCTATTGTAGGCAATGAGAACCAAAAAAAAAATTTTATCATTCCAACAAGTACATTGAGGTAAAAGTATGGCTAATAAACAAAAACACTGAAAATACCAATTTTTCAGAAAAATCGAAAGGTGACGCAAATATTATTTTCTTTACTTTTGCATAACATTAATGAACTTCGAACCATATAGAATGGTTTAGCGAGTGAAGAAATTAAAAAAAATATGTGAACACCATGCCTTTAAGGTTAAATGCTATAATCATTCTCAAAAAAAGAGAAGTTATTTTTGTTATTGCCATATATTGTTGTTTGTTTACTTATTCTCATCAATATGATACAATATTACATGAAATAAATACTTGAATAGTACTTGGTTTCTGATGGATCTTCATTTTGTTAAGTTGAATGTGTACTGTACTTTTTAATTTCTTAACTCGCTAAATTTTTGGTAGAGAAAACTCACAAAGATATGAGTAGAGCATGCAAAAACTCCTGACAGACAAGAAACCCGGGCTCAGGATCGAACCAGGCACCCTGGAGCTGCCTTTTATACCAGCGTCCCATACTCGATAAATTATAGGAAAAATATAATTGCATTAGTCTTGAGTCGGTTTTGAGCATTTAGTTTTTTCTTGTAAACTGAGACTCTTCTTGTTTACTGAATAAACAGCACACAGGTCAGGTGCTCTTAAAATGATATGATCTAAGAAGGATATATCAGCCCAAGTGACCTCTCAAGATCAAGCAAATAAACAAACAACCAAATAAATAATTAAATACAATAAGAAATACTGCAATCCCCTGTAAAAAAAATAACAAATAAATAACAAAGCCTGCATCAGCAGTTCCTCCAAGGAAACAAGGACTTCCTGTTGCTTTTTACAGGGTAAACGCAGCAGTGACGAGAGCGCGCACAGATACCAGCGGGCACGCGCTTCCACACAGTCATTAGACATAATGGACATTACTATATTTGATTGATTAATTCATAATTATTAAGAAGATTAGTTAGGGGCTCGGTTAGATAAGTATCTTAAAGGGAAGAAAAATAAACATTGCGTTTATTAAACATTGTAAATTGAAGACACCCAGGTAAACAATATAACAGACTGTAATGTAATGTATTCCAACAGGAAAACACTGATGCTTATTAGTAAACATCAAAACGTGTCATGGAATCATTTACCATATATCAGATACTGAGCTTTATTTATTTATTTGTTTATTTACTTATATTCTGCGTTGTTGTGTATAAATAGCACAAGCCATGGCCTCTTACCTCTTTAAATAGGAAGGAAGAATTCAGTAATAAAATCCTCCTTTTCTTCAATCTGCCAGAAGATGCAGCATTTTAAATGCTCGCCTGTGGATGTCTCATTATTTATGAAGGGAGGGAGGGAGGGGAGGGGAGGGGACGCCAGGTAATGCTACCAAAAACAACACTAAAAATAAAAACACATACAGACAAACCAAATAACCGAATTTAATCCCGCGTGTGTCGTATATTTTAAAACCGTACAAACACAAATATTTAGCAAACAAGCTAATATGGCTAGCTGCTAACGCCTTGTAGCTAAGGTAACGGATTTCGCCTGATGCGCGAGACCTAAAAGCAGCTATGGGATTGAATCATTCTGGTGACGTGAGAATCGACTCGACTGAATGGATTCATTTTTTAACGACTCCTTTATAGAATAGCTTCGTAAAGCTTTGCAGTCTGTGTAATGTTTAATATTCTAAAGAATCAGTAATACTACTTGTAATGTACTTTGAAAATACAAGTGCAACACTATTTGTTAGGCGTGGCGTGGCTTTTTAATTATAATGAATCGCACTGAATCGATTCGCTACTCTACTCTAATCGAATCGTTGCCTACTGTAGGTTTACCCTCACTCTCTCACTCTCACTCACTGGCCGTGTCGCTTAATCCTGCTTAAACCTAGGAGGCTGGGGCCTTTCTCAGCCGACACCAGGTGACACCAGGCGAAGACAGGGTACACCCTGAACGGCTCGCCAGACCGCTGCAGGGCAACGAGCACACAAGCATTCACACTCACTCCCAGGGGCGATTTGGAACAGCTGATTAGAATGGGTCTTTAGACTGTGGGAGGAAACTGGAAAACCCGGAGGAAACCCATACAAGCATAGGGAGATGCATGCATACTCCAGACAGAAACACCCTTGCCGCACACAGGACACAAAGCCAGGACCTTCTCGCTGTAAGGTGGACCTGTTAACCACTATGGCATAGTGCCACCGAGATTTATCTTACGGATTTTTATTCAAGTATCCATACAAGAGCAGTCTTTACATTAAAATATTAAAAGGCAATAATAACCTTTCTTTCTTTTTTTTTTGGAAGCCTCTTGTATGTTTAGTCACAACAACATTACATGGAATCAATTCAGCAGAAATATAAAATTAACAGATGTCTGATGTCTGGATTGTTGATCAGAAGGTCGGGGATTCAAGCCCCACTATCAGTGGGTTGTCACTGCTGACCCCCATTGCTGCTCACGGTCTGTGGTGAGAGGCATGCAAAAGAACCATTACTGACTCTCATCAAGAGTAGGCTGCATAGCCGTCAGCATGTTTCTGCCTTGCGATGGCCTACCCTTGCTCAGAGTTTGCTGAGATGGGCGTCAGCCTTCCCGCAACCCTACTTAGGATTAGGCGGTTCAGAAAATGAATGAATAAAGGGTCGCGGGGAAGCTGGGCGAGGGCGGAGTACACCCTGGTCAGCTCACCAGGCCATCACAGGGCAGAAATACGCTGATGGCTATGCAGCTACTCTTGACGAAAATCAGCAATGGTTCTTTTACATGCCTCTCACCATAGACAGTGAGAGACATGGCCAGCCTTTGATAACCCAGTTAGCAGCAACTGGTGGACAGCAGTGACAACCCGCTGATAGTGGGGCTTGAACGCCCGACCTTCGGATCAGCAATCCATCACCCTACCACCGGGCCACCACTGGCCTCCCTGCGACCCTAATTACGATTATACACTTTAGCAAATGAATGAAGGAATGAGCTGTCTAAAGGATAAAGGCAAGAATGAATAAAAATGACAAATCTACAATATGTATCAAAAGACAAAAAGCACACACTCTACACAAACAGAAGTAAACCTACAGTAAGAAGACAGTAACCATGCAATATGAAGGACGCTGCATATCAGCACAAGAAGTCACATACAAACAATCGGAACAGAACGGAGTGAAAAGATGTCATGGGAGTCTCTAGAATATGAGTAATGAGGCGTTTGTTTGGTGGAAACAAGGTGTTTCATATTTTCATATTTTGGACTCAAAAGAAGTCCTCGTAAATCACCACAATGTACAATAATAAAATGATTCTAAATTGAATAATAATTAAATGACATTGTCTGCACTGCATGAGAGTCTGGAACAAATGTAGTAAATTGACTGTAGAAATTACAGAACAAATATTCAATGATTAGCCTGCCTGCCACAACAAATAAAAATAATTCATGCATTGAATAAACTACACTCACTACAGATATCCCTTGCAGGTTTAACCTGACTGCTGTGAAGTATACACATGGGATAGAAACCACCAACAACACAGTGTGCATCATCTATCACAGAAAAATCACAAGTTGGGATGGTATGAAAAATGCAAATAAATAAAAGAAAGCAGATATTTCTAAATTGATTCTGATTTTACTGTAGGCAGCACAAACCAGTGCTTGTATGGGTTTCCTCTGGGTACACTTGTTTCCTCCCACAGTCAAAAGACATGCATATTAGGCTAATTGGCTGCCCTAAATTGCCCCTAGGTGTGAGTGTGATAGTGATTGTGTGTTTGTTGGCTCTGTGACGGTCTAGTGAACTGTTCAGGGTGTACCCCCGCCTTCACCCAGAGACAACTGAGATAGGCTGCAGCCTCCCCATGACCCTAGTAGGATTGAGCAGTGTGGCAAATTAATGAAAGTATGATTGTGTATTGATTTAACTCAGAATAAGCTGTGCCTTTATTAATCTGCCTTGGGGGAAATACATGAAGATAGTTCTTCAGACCAGAGACAAGATACAGAGACATTATGAGAAGTTTCACTAACATCTATAGATTTTATTTTATTTTAACCTCTCTGTTCTGCTTAGTGAACTGATTTCCTACACCAAAATCAAAATGAAGGGTAACATTACATTCAACTACAAAACAAAACAACCAGTCCTGAGACTGCCAATAAGTGTAATGTAACTGTGAAAAACAACCACACAATTGTTCTTTTTCTTCTTCTTCTTCTCACTCTAATTCATTTGCTGAACTACTTCATACGGTCGCATGGAGTCTGGAGCCTATTTCAGTCGACACTGGGCGAAGGCGGGGTACATCCTGAACAGCTTGCCCGACCCCTGCAGGACAACACACGCAACCATTCACGTTCAGATCCACACTAGGGGCAATTTGGAGCAGCCAGTTAGCTTAATGTGCATGTCTCTGGATGGTTGGAGGACAACCGGAGGATACCCACGGAACCCAGAGAAATGCCTGAACCCAGGACTCGAATCCAGAACCTTCTTGTTCAGGCAGACGTGCTGACGATTACGTCACAGTTCCACCCTCCATCTCACAGGTGTCAAACTCAAGGCCTGCGGGCCAAATCTGGCCCGCCAACTCATTTCATGGTTGCCCCTTTTTGAATTGATGTCCAGTGATTATTAGTCGGCAGTGACCTAGAAATTCAGTTATGTGGCCCTCAGTAAATATGAGTTTGACACTCCTGCTCTGTCTCAATCTGAGGGCAGCTAATGTGCGATTTTCGAGGTAACTGGCCCTTTAAGAGCAACGCGTCATTAAGCATTTCCGGGTAAAAGGGCATGAGCATGGATTCAGAAGTCCTCGCTTCTCTGGTTTGAAACTATTTTTATTTTGTTTGATTTTTAAAAAATAAAATAAAGACACTGAATTAAAAAGACGGGACACTTTCGGAATAAAAACAGATTTATATTATTTATGTGTAAATGTATAAACAGTCTGTCTTGTTATAGGCCGGAGTGTGTTTTAGTGAACACATGGAGGAAATGTGACCAGTGGAGTGAGAGGACTAATATATCAACATTTAAACTAATTCCTTATAAAATATTCCAAATTAACTTCTAATTACATTTATTTTAAATATAGATTGGCAGAGTATTATATTGCGGTGTTTGTCAATCTTCATTCTTGCTGTCAAGATAAATCCACACCAAGTATTGAAAAATAGATTTAACAGAGCCGGATATGGATAAGACACTAACATTAAAAACACCCCAGGATCAACTGAATTCTCTCATTTTAGGGTTTCTTTCATATGGGAATTTTACTAATATGGAAAAAACAGTCAGTGATGCAAAGGGGAGGGAAATTTAAGCAAAGAATGAAGAAAAAACAAAAACAATTAAGATGACAAACTGAAAAAAAAACAATTAAACTGAAAAAAAAGAAAAATTAAAATGCCAAACTATAAAAAAACAATTAAGATGACAAACTGAAAAAAAAAACAGTTAAACTGAAAAAAAAAACCAATTAAAATGCCAAACTATAAAAAACAATTAAGATGACAAACTGAAAAAAAAAACAGTTAAACTGAAAAAAAAGAACAATTAAAATGCCAAACTATAAAAAACAATTAAGATGACAAACTGAAAAAAAAAGTTAAACTGAAAAAAAAGAACAATTAAAATGCCAAACTAAAAAAACAATTAAAATGACAAACTGAAAAAAAAAAAACAATTAAACTGAAAAAAAAAACCCCAATAAAAATGACATTTTCCTCAATAGAAATGTACAAATAATTGATTAATTAAGTCAATACATTTACTGGGTGTAATGTCTAAGCAAAAACTAACAAATTCATAAAGATTTTTGTCTGTAATCAAGATCCACACACGCATGACGTCCATGTGTGTAATGTTCTTATTTCTATAGTTGTGGGGCGGAGAAAATTCACATTATGTGATTCACTAAAGTAGCCTTCTTGTATTTCTGACATGTAACTTTATTCTGTACAAAATTAATTCATGTCTACATTCATATGTATAACTTGTACTAAGAGGCAAACTTGAATATTCCCATTTGTATGGTGATATTGCTTGGTAAGAGGACAATCATTCTCATTTATTCGGTAACTGGACACATGCAGGGTACAACCTGAACAGCTCACCAGACCATTGCAGGGCCAACATAAACAACCATTCACACCTACGAGCAATTTACTGCCAATTAACCTAATATGCACGTCTTTTGACTGTGGGAGGGAACCAGAGTACTCGGAAGAAACCCACACAAGCACAGGGAGAACGTGCAAGCTCCACCCACAAAACCCAAGCCCAGGACTCGAACGCAGGACCTTCTTGCTGTGAGGCAGATGTGCTAATCACTGTGCCACATGGTAGTAGGACAGTTACATTAAAAAATATTTCACTGAACTCTGTACCTAAATAAAGTTGTGAATTAAACATCCCAATACATTGGCTATGATACACCTTTACTGAATTACTTGTTTGCAAGTGATTCATCAAAACTTAAAAAAAAAAAAGCGAAATCTTGCGTTGTGAGGAAAAACTGATTATAAATAAAACACCTCACTCCATATAAATAAGAAAATGCAGATTAAGCTTTTATATGACAGGCAGAATAACTATTTAAAATTTTTTTTTAACACACTGGTGGTTAAAATAATTTGAAAGTAATATAAATTTCAATTTAATTTGGTAACCAGAACTCAACATTCAGAACAGTCACCATTTGATACGTAACTACATACATACAAACATGCATATTCGTAATCAATATGTAAATGAGATACTGGGGTCAGTCTATCTGGATAAGGGTGTGTGATAAATGCCATAAATGTAAACGTGAGCATTAACATGAAGGGCTGTTTTAATGGTGGTATAAGGATTGATCTAACAGTTTCTCTGGATTCCTCTCTTCAGGGTGTGGAAGGAGCTGCAGCCGCAGCACACGCGCTCTCTCTCCCGGCTGAGGCGTACGGAAATGATGTCAGTACATTTTGATTCCTGTTTTCTTCTTTGTATTAAAATTTACTTCAGGTGTACAAAGTACTGCTGGACCACTGAATGTACACTGTGTGTAATTTTTTTGCTTTCGTTTTTTTCACACTTCCAGGCTCAGTTGGAGATGATGTGGGCGATGAAAGCCTACAATCATGCAGAAGTTTACTTCAATGTGAGTATCTTTTTCAGCCTTACACAGGATGTATCTCTCCTGCATGAACATATATTAGTTTTTTTACTAGGTGTCTTCAGGATGGAAAATGAGCAGGTATGATAAAATGTGAAATAGTTACATTATACATGCATCAATCTTTCAAGTTCCAGGTGCTGCAAAGTCCACTTCATGGAGATGTAGAGTAAATGAAAATGGTGTTTGTGCTCAAGTTCTCATGATACTAGAAACTTAATAGTTAATACCAAAACCAGTGAAATCCCACGATTCTCAATACCCGAGTCGATACCAAAGTATGGAAGCAATAATAATAATAATAAATCTAAAAGTACTTCAACATGTACTTGTACTACTACAAACACACAACCACTCTCACTCACACCCAGGGGCAATTTGGAACAGCCAATTACCCTGATGTGAATGTCTTTGGACTGTGGGGGGAAACCATAGTACCTGGAGGAAATGCATTTCACCACACCCAGGACTCAAACCCATGATCTTTTTGCTATGAGGCAAATGTGCTAACCACTATGCCACCTTGCCGCCCTTAAAATTAAATAGTTTAAAGGAAATACTGATGGTGATGTCATGTATGCATTTGGGGGCTGTGATGTCTCAGTGGTTAAGGCTCTGGATTACTGATCTGAAGGTCAGGGGTTCAAGCCCCAGTACCACCAAGCTGCCACTATTGGGACATTGAACAAGGTCCTTAAACCTCAACTGCTCAGCTGTGTTTAAAGGAAAAAGTGCTCTGGAAAAGGGCGTCTACAAAAAATTTAACTGGTAATTCTGACCCACTGGAAATATGATTAAAGGAATAAAATCTGAATGAAATCATGAATTGGGCAGCACAGTGGTGCAGTGGTTAGCATGTCCGCCTCACAGCAAGAAGGCCTGGGTACGATTTGGGTGTATTTGTGTGGAGTTTGCATGTTCTCCCCGTGCTTGCATGGGTTTCCTCTGAGTACTCCAGTCACTTCTACAGTCCAAATACATGCACAGTAGGCTAATCAGTTGTTTCAGATTGCCGCTAGGTGTGAGTGTGAATGGTTGTATGTGTTGTATGATGCTGTCCAGGGTGTACCCCGCCCTCACCCAGAGTCGGCTGAGATGGGCGCCAGCCTCCCCACTACCCTAATTAGGCTTAGAAAATGAATGAAATCATGAATTGTTCCTACTATTATTCAAACATTTCACATTCTTAAACTGCACTGAAACTGGGAATATTTTCTAGGATTAAATGTGAGGAATTATGGAAAACCGATGTACTGATTGAAGGTGTATATACATTTCTGATTTCAGATCACGCATAAGCAATTTCCCCTCACATGCTCACTACACTTTCTTTAGTTTCCTCTTTAAAAATAGGATTTTGTATAGGATGCTGTAACTGCTCTTCTGTCTGATGACTTGAACTTTCGTCTTTCGTAGCTCATTTCGTCTGTGGACCCGAAATTTTTGAAACTCACAAAAATGGATGACGTCATTTATTCCAAGTTCAGGGAAGAGTTTCCAGATTTTGATATCAAGATTGTGGATCCAGGACAGCTCAAGTCGGCAGAAGCAAAAGAGGTTTGTTTACAGTCATTATTTATTCAGTACAGTTATACAGTGTCATCATTTGCATGTTTGTGTATTTAAACTTGCTATTTTGGGTGCATTGCGTGTTCACACTGAAATGCATCAACATACAGTGCATTAGTAGCACCCGGGTGGTGATGTATTCAAAAATGATAAGTGTGCAACGCGGCACACTTCTTCCCCCTCAGTCGTCAATGTCTTGACCACATAGAGAAGAGGCGGGGCTGTCGACCTTTGTGAACGTGGCTGCCAAAGACACAGCCAGAATCACACACAAGAAAGGGGAGAAATGTTTTAAATCACCGCAACAAGATTGTGGGTTCGAGTCCCGGCCTCAGTGAGGGCATTTCACTGTGGAGTCTGTATGTCCTCCCTGTGCTTGTGTGGGTTTCCTCCGGGTTTTCTGGTTTCCTCCCACAGTCTAAAGTCATGCAGATTAGACTAACTGGCTTTTCCAAATTGACCTGAAGTGGGAATGAGTGTGAATGGTTGTGTGGAGTGAGTGAGTGAGTGTTGCCCCATGATTGGCTTGTGAGCTGTTCAGGGTGTACCCTGCCTTAGCCCGTTGTCGGCTGAGATAGGCTCCAGCCTCCCCACCACCCGAATATCCTTAATTGGTTCAGAAAATGAATGCATGCATGATTTCGGACTTTTCTACATTACCTACCCTTCCTGCGCAAGGGAGTAACAAACACCAGCAGGTGGGTCTAGTACTCTTCTGTTTCTTTTGGTTTGCACATTTTGTGGGATTTGTTGTTCAAAGGCTTTAAACTGTGAGATTTATCATTGTGTCACATTAAGGTTGCACGCCTGAGGGTGCTTGGCTGCCGGGATGATTTTTGAAATGTTTAGAAATATTGAGTGTAACAGACTTTAACAGTCGTAATTTCTCTGTTGCAGAAATGGAGGCCTTTTTGTAACCACTTTGAGAAACTGGTTGAAGACTTTAACTACGGAACGTTACTGCGTCTAGACTGCGAGAAGGAGTACACAGAGGAGAACACGATATTCAGTGTGTGTCTATAAAATACCCTTTTTCTCATCATTCGTTTCATCTTGCACTCTGAAACACATTCATTTCTTAGCAAACAAGTGCGCAGTATGAAAGACGTTTCCACCTGAATATAGAACTTGACTGATATTAAATCATTAAATAATTCGCTTGGGCACATAATAATCATTTTTATAAGTTTCTACTTATAGAAAAAAGGCTGAACTGGATGGCAGATTAAAAGGATGTGTCTGGGTATTAAGGCACAAGATGGCGCTGTGTAGTTTTCTTGCTAATGTTTTCAATCTGTTGCCAGTTTACTGTTCATGCTGTATTGAGCATCATGATTTGTGACACATCACAGCAAAGTGGGTATGAAGTCGAAAATTATAGATTTTGCGTTATTGGTACCATTTTGTATTTGATATCCTAAACTTTAAAATGACACCAAAATTTTCTAACATAACTAACCAAAACCTGCCAGAAATTTTTATCCCTTTTATCCCTTTAAGCTTGCAACTTTGGGCCATTCGCAACCTCTTTATGTAGCCAACATTATGTCTGTCCGTCTGTAATCATTTCACTTTTGGGCTGGAACTCGAAAACCATTTGAAATTTCTTTATCAATAATGGCGTTTACTTCTACTAGGCAGTGTAGTTGTGAATTTTGATTTTTCCCTTAAACCCACTTTTGTTGATATTAATTACAGCTTTTGTTTTCCCCCCAAAATATCTTTGGCTTTTTTAGATATTGTTTTTAGTGTTTCGTGTTTGTGATTAGGTCACAGTAAAGGTTTCCTTATAATTACTCGAGTGCAAGTCAAACTGGAAGTAACCTGCCAAAATCTACTCAAAGCCTATGCCTTTCTGAGTTTTTATTTATTTTTTTTTTAATTTCCCAGGTGTTACCTTGACTTCTATAATTCCACACACGTGCATTTCCCAATGATATTTTAGACCCTGGAAAGTAGGAGCACTTAATCATGTTACAGCAGCACAAAGTGGAAAAATGCTTCAGGCAATGTTCACATCAAACATTAGAAAGAAGCATACAGCCCAGCTCTGTGACTTTAACCATGGTCTGGTTGTTGGTGCTAGATATGTTGGTTCCAGAAAGTGCTGAACTCCTTAAATTTTAGAGTTTATACAGAATGGGGCAAGAAAACAACAACAACATATGCTGCTGTCAACAGTACAGTACTGTGTACAGGTGATCTTATTAAGGTTGATGGTGAGTGTAACCTTACATTTGAGTATGCCAATATTACATTTTTTAAAAATTTAATAATGTAACTTCACAATAAAATTTGCACCAAAAAAGGGTTTTAAAAAATGAATGAGTAAAAAACAATTATATGCTTTATAAACTATTTGCTTTGTCCATTCAATTGCATGGTGTTGCTGTCAGTCAATAAAAATCTAGTTTTAATTGATTGAAATGAAGAATAAAATAATCACATATAAATCAAATTTTATTTGTACTGTTTCAGCCACCAGAATCCAGTTCTTTGCCATTGAGATTGCAAGAAACCGAGAAGGGTACAACGGCGCCGTGTACAATGCCAGTGTGAAGGCGAAACAGCAGCAGAAAGAGCAGAGTTAACATCGAGAACTTCACGCTTCGGTTGCCTTGGTTTCATATTTTAGGCCTAGTTTCTGTCTCTAATCTGAAATTCTTATCCACATGATTCATTTCACTTGTCAGGAAAAATACTCTCTTAAGGCACATGTGGAGAGAGACTAAAACTAAACCCTTCAGTAAAAGTATTTAAACACATTAAATGTCTGTAATTAAAAGTTCTTTCAGTTGGATAATGTATTTTATTTCTGTTTTGCTTCTGTCATGTCTTTATAATGAATAAAGCCTCAAAGGTCCAAGTGTTTTGCTTGATTGATTTCTAGAAAGGAGAGTTTTACTTCCTGTAATATCTCCTATAGCTACACTGTTAAATGTATATTAAATTATATTCTAATTGCTAAAGGAAGCATTAGTATTCCATATAGAAGTATTACATCATTTTTTTTTTAATGACATGAAATTATGAGACCACGTTTAAACTTTTTGGTCATAATTCCAAAAGGTATGTTTGGGGAAAACCAGTCCCCGAAAATCTCCACAAGAGCACCATACCCACAGTGAAGGGGCCGTTTACCTGGAACTAGGGTTTTATTCAACATGGAAATGAATTAAAAGCTACAGACTGCTGAAAGGAATTTCACCTTTCAGGAATTTCACCTTTCGGCATGACAACAAGTAGGTAAATCAACAAAGGAATGGTTTTACTTATAATCAAGAGCATTAAGCAAGCAACCATGCAGACCATGGAGCTCGCCAAACAGTTCTGGGACAAAGTTGTGGAGTCGTTTAAAAAAAAAAAAAAAATGCTATAGAGCACCATTAAATCCATCATCACAAAGAATATGGCACCACAACAAAAACTCACAGACCAGGCAAGAAGGGCATTAATAAGAAAGGTTACAAAGAAATTAACAGTAACCCTGATGCTCCACATTCCACAGAGCTGGGCCTTATGGAAGAATGGGCAAAAAAACAAAAAAAATGAAACAATACAATAATAACATATATTTTGCATTTTCAAGGTTGTTAGTATGGTGTGTAAACTGAATGATGGGAGAGCGAAGTGCTAACCACTGCACCACCATACTGCCCCTGGTGATACAATGTTTGTAAAATTTTAACTGAACTTACTGAATTTCTTTTTTTTTTTGCAGTGATAATACTCGATGGGTTACTGATCCGATGGTCAGCGGTTCAATCCCCACTGTCACCACTGTTGGGCCCTTGAGCAAGGCCCTTAACGCTCAGTTGTATAAAAATGATAATTGTAAGTTGCTTTGGATAAGAGCATCTGCCAAATGCTGTGAATGTAAATGTAAGTTGTATATAATGTAGTTTGCTGAAAAATTAACCTTTACTATGATGACTTTCTGAAATGTTGGAAGGTTAGAGAATTTTAGTGACATTACTGCACTTCTATGAATTTTAAACACTTTTATAAAATGCTAGTAAACTAATCCTATAAAGAAAGGTCACAGCTGTATTTAAGTTCATGAAAAAAGAAAAACACTGAATAGTCACTTTCGAAAAGGTTCCACTAATGCAGAACAATGGTAGCCCTGTGCTTTTGATACAGTAGGACAAGAACATCTTGGGACGTCTAGTCATTGGAAAATAATTCATGATTTTGGAGATAATACATCACACCACTCCTTCATGGAAGATTACTTATAAGAGTATATTCTGTCCATTTTATTTCTTACACATTCTACACTCAGCTGCATTTCCTATCTTAAAGTAGTATTCATGGGCTGATTCATTTCTTATTGTTAGCATCCCCATCTAAAGACAGCCACCAGAAATAGCATTTAAGGAAAGAGATGGATACCTTGGTGACAGGTGAATTTACCCATGTGAGCCCAATGGAGAACAGAGGAATGGGCAGATGAAGGGATGTATCGGTGGTTGGGGGATCCAGTGCCAGGATCAGGTTTGGAGTGTAGGCCCCATTGGATCTGGTCTTCAATCTCCCAGGAAATAGATCTGATAGTGCATGTCGATGGCAGAATGTTAGCAGGATCAATGGGTTCCTCATCTATAAAGAACTGTCAAGAGAGAGAGAGAGAGCATCAGGTTTAATGTTCCGGGTACCAGGGAAGTACCAAGTAATGGAAAAGTCTAGAGTTCAGTCTCATAAATGGGTTAAATTTTTACGGTCATTTCAAACCACAAAAAGATGTTTAGCTCCTTCCAGCCAGTGCCTCCATTCCACCAGAACAAGCTTAACGGCTAATGGCTAGTGATTTCCCATGTCGTAATTATATTCCGCTGGGGACAGGCGATGGGAGTAGAAGGTGCAGGGATAGAGCTTTCCATCTTAATCTGAGCACTGAGAGAAGACTGCCCCAACACCAGTGTCCGAAGCATACACTTCCACAACTGAATTGTTTGTCTGGGTCTGGTAGCACGAGTAGGGGAGCTAGATGAATCTCTCCTTGATCTGCTTAATTGCAGACTCTGCCTCTGAGGACCAACAAATAAGAGTTTTAATAGAAGTAAGGTGGATGGGTGGTACAACTACCTGACTGTAGTTCCGGATGAAGTGGCAGTAGAAGTTGGCAAAACCCAAGGAACCTTTGAAGCTGTTTACGGAAGGTAGGTTCGGGCCAGTCGGCGACAGCCCTAATCTTATCAGGATCGGTCTTCACCTGCCCTTCCCCTAGGATGTAACCGAGGAATGTGACTGAGGGGACGTGGAATTCACATTTCTCTGCCTTGACGTACAATCTGTTTTCCAACAGCCTTTGCACCAGAAATGATCAGAATGTCATTGTGAAAAACAAATACAAACTGGTTAATTAAATCTCTGAGAACATTGTTGACCAATGCTCGAAGAACAGCTGGGGCATTGGTAAGCGCAAACGACAAGGCCAGGTACTCAAAATGACCCAGAGGGGTGTTAAATGCTATATTCCACTCATCCCCTTCCCTTATACGCACTCGGTGGTAGGCGTTTCGCAGATCCAGTTTAAAAAATATGCTTGCCCCTTGAATTGGCTCAAAAGCTGATGTGATAAGTGGCAGGGGGTACTTATTCTTGACAGTAATTTGATTGAGACCCCTGAAGTAGCCTAAAAGTTTTGTCTTTCTTTTCAACGAAAAAAAATCTGGCCCCAACAGGAAGAGGATGGGCGAATGATTCCATCAGCAAGGGATTCATTGATAATTGATAATTGAAGTCTTAACACCCTACCTCTCAGAACGAGAGAGATTATATAGCCTACCAACGGGTAACAGTGCACCAGGCAGGATCTCCAGAATATGGATCTGGCAAGGGTGATGTTGCATCTTGGAAAACAGGTTCAGAGGTAACATTTTAACTAGTGGGAAGAGCTGTTGGAGATGAAGCGGCAGAACTGGACAGAAGATCACCTGGAGAGACTGGGACAGGAACACGATCATGCAGGCTCTGATTTAAGCTAACAGCTTGTTTTAGGCACTGATGGCTAAGAGCTTCTTGTTCCAGCCAGGCTTGGATAGCTTTAGCATGTACACCTAGCATTTGGCCATGTTTACAGATAGCCATCGTAATGCAGAGTCCCTGTTTGGCCAGATTATTTTGTCCAGACCCACACGAGCAGATACACAATGTTGTCAGTCCATTGAATGGCACACACATACACACACGCACGCACACAACCATTCACACTCACATTCACACCTGCAAACCCCACACAGAAACACCCTCGCCCGGCATGGGGCTTCTTGCTGGGAGGTGGAAGTGTTAACCCCTATGCCACTGTGTCCCCTATGACAATAAATGGTTATTGAAATTTTGCCCTACTAAAACGTTATTTCTCCAGTGATCATGTGGGATTATACTAGAGGAAATATAGTAGAAACAAATTTCGGTTGGCTGAGCAAATTTAAACAACAATAGAGACACAGAGTAATACAGAAGGAATGCAGTGCTGTACAATGCAGTAGTCTCACAGGTGACATGGAATTTCCTGAAATGATAAAAAGAGATTTTACTGAAGTGGTATGTTGCATTTATTTTTAAAAAAAGGAGGAAGATTTTGGTTAAAAACATAATTACTAGTTAAATACCAAACTATGTAAAACTATTTTTTAAAGCTCTAATACTGTGACTCTTTTAAAATTCTTTTTTACATTTTTGTAAAGAATGAAGACATTGTAATGCTTCTGGGTGTCTCTGGAATGTGGAAATGCACTCTTACGTTCTTTTACTTTACACACAGACACCTAGCCATAACACCTCAGGTCCAATATCTGCCAGAACGTCATGGCTTATCAAGGTAAGATATATACTAATATATATTTATATATATATATATATATATATACGAATCACTTCTAATCACTTAACACTTTGCTACAAGGAAACATGAGTGTTTAGACAAGGAAATATGCCTGGGTTACCTTTCTTATAGTAGACTTAAGGATCTTGTTCCTTTCTTGTCTTCTAAAGTTTCACTTTAAGTCACTTTTGCTCTCTTTAATTATCAAAATGACTAATTTAATGAGATGTATTAAAAAAAAAAGTCTTTGTTTGATTGATTGATTTACTGCTGATTTGAAGAGATTTGAACCTCTTTTAAAAGCCTTGCATTTATTTTCCTACATAAACATAACATTTTGACATCTAATTATTACCGCTATGTTCTTCCTTTTCCAACACGGAGTAGAAATAGCAATAATAAAAAGTAATTATAAACCTTACATTTAAAAACCTTACTGAGGAAATATCTGTGAATGAACAGTGAATCCATTATATTGCTAAAAGTTTATGGACACCTGACCATTGCATTCATATGCGCTTGATGAACGTCATGTTTAAGAGTTAGCCTCCTTTTTATTGTTAAAATAAACTTTGAAGGAAGCCTTTTTAATAGATTTTGATTTTTACCAAAATTTGTATCTTGTAACAGTTTGGGGAAACACCACATATGGGTGTGAGGGTCAGGTGCACCCAGTTCTGGAGTTATGTTGCTATCCACTGTACACATAACTCCAAAAAACGTCTTGCAGTCAAATTCATTTACATTTACAGCATTTGCAGACACCCTCA
>JAOUQZ010000031.1:458807-469914 GCA_028564935.1 Neosilurus hyrtlii
GTGCGCACGCACACACACACATATACACACACATACACACACACACACACACACACACACACACACACACACACACACAATGCAGTCACTGTCCATCAGTCAGTGAGGATGAAAGCACAGGAAGTGGTTTATTCTGATTATTCAATAATGGTAAAATTGCTGCTCTCTAAAACAAACAAACACACGAGTGTATGAACATCAAAGCTGCTTTGACATCATACCATGTACTTATACTCTAATACATACACACACACACACACACACACACACACACACACACACACACGTGGCTAACCTGATATCCTTAACATCCGATTTAATAACAAAACCAAGCCAACCTAACCCTTTGAACCTGTTAGTCCCACCCCCCTACCTGTAGCAGCACCTCTACGATGGAGGCGTGGCCTTCTGAGGCGGCCATGTGCAGAGGTGTTCGGTCCACTTTGGTGCGAGCGTCTCGGCTGACACCGGCGCGCAGCAGCACTTCGGTGGTAGAGTAGTGACCGTACTGAGCAGAAAGGTGGAGCGGCGATGTGCCCAGCTACACACACACACGCGCACACACACACACACATTAAACCATCACTATGTACTGTAATTCACTGTTACCATGACAACCACAACTATTTAATCATTAACATTAGCTGAGTTCGTTGTCATCTAATCTCATATATGTTTGGTCCAAAAATAGTAACATCAGACACAGGGCTCACACAAAACCCCGCCCCTCAATCAGATTTAGATACACAGAAGCACAACCACACCTCGAGAATGCTACAGAACGTATAGATTATCGTATAGTCACAGCTAGCCTCGTGTCAAGATGATGATGATGATGTCGTCACTCACCCAGTCTGTGGTGAATGGTGCGCCGTTGGCCATGAGGATCCGAACTTCATCATCCTGTCCAGAGCGAGCTGCTTCCAGTAACTTCTTCCCCAGATCCACCAGAGACATCTACACACCCACCCACACACACACAGTTACAAGAGCACCCATCCTTCCTCCACTTCCCTATGCTCCAAATCCAGAGTTTATGATGTTTGTTTGTTTGTTTGTTGTTGTTTTTACAGTGACTGCTGACGGTATTAGCACATTATCACCACTCTTTGGTCTGGAATTCTCTGCACTGATTTATAGTCTAATTCAAAATCAGACCAGAGTTTATGATGTTGTACTCGTACTTGAGTTGTACTTCATCTTACACGTACGGTGTGTGTCTGTGTGTGATACAGACTGTACAGGTCACATGACCATCCTTTCACCATTCTTTTTTCTTTTTCCTTTTTTTTTTAACCTGTCCTGTCCAGCATAATAACAAGCAGAATGTCAGTCTGGTTGCTGTGTTGTGCTGAACAAATTTGCTTTTCCAAGAGGAGGTTTATGGGTATAAGGCTCCTCTTGATAATCTGATTCATTTATTTATTTACTGTTGATTGGTGTTATGGAATCTATGGAATCTTGCTGGACCTGCCTGGAGGGGATTGAAAAAGAAAGAAGACAGCAAACAGAAGTGAAAGGGAAAGTAAAAAGAAGAAAGAGGAAACAAAAACACTGTAGATATAAAGAACAACCCTCCAAACCAAACTATCACAAGACATTAAACTGCTACATTTGAACATAAATACAACATTAAATTTCCTGCAGCTTTTACAGAAAAATAGAGCTGACATTAATCAAGAGCTTATTAAATAATAACCAAATCAAAGAGACACATCAAAACATATCATAACATCCACAACATATACATATACATATATAAACATTTACATAAACATAAATAAATAAAGCACCCTTTCACCACCACATAGAACACATGAGACCAGAACAAAGAAAAGGAGACAGCAACACTAAAAAAAAAAAAAAGAACAAACAGAAAAAATAGGAGTTTGGTTTAGTCGTCAGGTATCGACTAATGCTTCTGAAAGTGACAGGACTGGAAAAAAGAGAGAACTCCAGACCAAAGAGTGGCGATAACGCGCTAAAATACAACAAAGAACAAAATGAAGTGGATTTTTATCAAAGATTTAACGTTACTATCACGTTCACAATGAAATATAAATACACACACATATTTATATTTATATATGTCCTCCCAGTGCAGATAACTGGGTTATTAAAGGCCGGCCATGTCTCTCGCTGTCTGAAGTGAGAGGCGTGTAAAGGAACCATTGCTGTCGTTTGTAACAAGGAGGCCTTTGGTTTGCCGTCAGCGTGTTTCTGCCCTGCGATGGCCTGGCAAGCTGTCCAGGATGTACTCTGCCCTTGGCCAGAGTCGGCTGAGATGGGTGCCGGTCTCCCCGCGACCCTAATTAGGAATAAGCGCTTCAGAAAATGAATGAATGAATATGTGTACATATATATATATATATATATATATGTGTGTGTGTGTGTGTGTGGGTGTGTGTGTGTGTGTGTGTGTGTGTGTATATTTTTCCCTTTATATGTTATTACAATATATATTTTTAGAATATACTCAAAACTGCAGCACTGTATCACTGCCAAATCAAAAGAAAAGCTGATCAGTATTAGATCATAACATTAAAAGTTTATTGTGATAATATGACATTATTTTCTTTCATTCATTTTCCAAACCACTTAATCCTACTAGGGTCGAGGGGAGGCTGGAGCCTATCTCAGCCGACTCCGGTGAACAGCGGGGTACACCCTGAATAGTCTGTCAGACCACTGGAGACCCAAAACACACACAACCATTAATATTCACACCTAGGAGGCAATGTGGAACAGCTATTAATGTGCATGTCTTTGGACTGTGGGAGGAAACCGGAGTACCCAGAGGAAGCCCACTCTAGCATGGGGAGAACACGCAAAACACCCTCACCGAGCCCGGAACTCGAACCCAGAAACTTCTTGCTGTAAGGCAGATGTAGTAACTACTACACCACCGTGCCACCCTGTTATTTTCACGTCATCCCCACCACACACCACAAGAGGGCGCCCTCGCTCACTTTTCTCACTATTGTTCTGAATTTCTTTAGTTACTCAGGGCCCTCAGAGGACTCAGCAGTGAGCTTGTGGTTCGGTTTGTTGTTATTCTATGTTGGGGTTTTTTGCACTTTCTTATGTGCTGTTTTATTATTTAGAATTCTGTGCTTTGCTGGTTTGTGGTTTTATCTTTCCTACCCTGACACACCCATCACTCTGGAATACGGTGGATCTGGACTCATCAAATCTTATGTCCATCACTCCAGTGTCTTCTCTCTCACCTGAAGCCTTTTGTTCTGATTATTCAAACACATGGTTTTCTTATGAACCCGGCGGTTTAGTTCCAATCCTGTGAGTCCTCATCACACTGTGTGTGTGTGGAAATTTTCTTTTCACACACACACACACACACACACACACACACACACACACACAAATAGTAGTTCTACTATCCATTTATTTATCTCGTGAAGCTTTTTTATCATTTCCAATCACACAAGGTCAGGATTTTTTCAACTCCCTGTTTGAAGTTGAGTTTTGGTCCGATCCTTCAGATGTAAATGTGTTGGAGGTGAATCTCCTCAGTTGGATTATTTACTTGAAGCAGGACAATAATTAGACTCTTCTGAAATGCAGTGATGTCTTTTCCAGAGATGGGATAAATCTTCCTACAGTGGTGTGTAGATACTGCATCAGTTAAATAATGTTACAGCCGCAACATTAATCACTGTCGTAAAATACAATCAAATGCTCTCAAATATTCGCACATTTAAATCCAGGTGGTGGGATTTTCCCAATATATTTTAAAATATTTTCTGTGTATCCACTCAGTACAAGTCCAATATGCAAATTATATAATAGTAAGAAACCTTCTCTCAAGTACATTTCAGTTTATCTATTTTTTGGGGGGAAATCATTGCCTCTGCATTTAACCCATCCAAAGTGAGCATGCACACACACACAAGTGGTTAAGGCAGTGGGTTACTGATCCGAAGATCAGTGGTTTAATCCCCACTCAGCAAGGCCCTTAACCCTCAGTTGTATAAAAATTATAAAGTATAAGTCGCTCTGGATAAGAGCGTCTGCCAAATGCTGTAAATAAATGAGACACACTCGGAGCAGTTGGCTGCCCCACACATTGTGGTGCCCGGAGAGCAGTTGGGGGTTCGGTGCGTTGCTCAAGGGCACTTCAGCTGTGAAGGTGGAGGAAGGGAAGGTGCAGCCCCCCACCCACACACACACATTCTTCCTGCTGGTTCAGGAATCAAACCAGCAACCTTTCAATCCCAAAACGTTTCTCTAACCATTAGGCTCCAGTTGCCCCCAGATGCAGATTAAGTAAAAAATTATTGTGGTACGTGAGGATGACGGAGAAACGGTTTCAGGTTCAGTGAGGAACGCAGTGGTGACCTGTTTACATCATTACTTGTTTTTATGAGAGAGCAACAAAGCGAGGAAACATTAGAATGCTGTTATCTGCACTCTCGCAACTCCAGAACCCCAGGATTGAACTCCATGTTTTCACAAAAGCCACTATTAATCATTTCAAATACTTATGAAACTACGGCTTCAGAAGTAATAGCACTGAAATACCTTTATATGATTTAAGGTACACACACAAGCAAATCTATATTTATATATAAATAAATGCTATACAGTAATCCACTTGGGTTTAAACGGTGTTCTTTACACTGTGGGTTGATGTGGAAGATAGAAGTGAAGGCCCTGAGCACGTGGCTTTGTTTATGCTACAACCTGCATGTGATGTCACACACGGTTCTGTTCAGCAGCCCAAAGCTTCACTGTAGAAAAAGTTCCGGGACGTCTGGTGTGTTTGAACACAGTGTGTCTCTCCAAGGTGCTTCCTCTCCGAAATAACCGACAGCAACACAACAGTAAATATCACCTTTCTACAACAACACAAACACTAAGCTAAGCTAACAGTGCAATAAAAACAGTGCTTATCATCTAATATACGGAAGAACGGCGTAAACTTAAAAATATCAACAACAATGACAATAACAACAACAACAATGATGATAATAATTATAACAATAAAAATAAGTTTATTCTGCAATTCAGTTTTTTAAATTTCTAATAAGGTCATTTAAAATTCACATTAACACTTAAATACGACACAAAAGGGTTTAATTTTCTTTTCCTTTTTATGATATTATATAAAAAACAGCATCACTCTTAAAGAACATGTAAATAAAAACCAATACTGCTGTCTGTAAACAACTTTCATCCTGTTAGCATGTTGCTAACTGTTTATAGCTAATGCTAAAGCTAGGCCTGTCTTTTCTCTTCCCACAATCCCGTCTTTAGCAAAAACCAGCCGCAATTCATTTTAATAAAAACCCAAATGAAGAGAAGTTGTTCAAATCGGCACTAGTTTCCTTTCCGCGGAGGAACTGAGTGAAGTTAAAGTAATCAACAGGAAATTATCGTTTAGAACTGCGGCAGGTTTCCGGGGGAAGTGGAAGCATTTTTTACCACCATCACAACATCAACTTCCACATCCGGTGGCGCGCGAGCTTAGAAAAAACTAACATCCACACTGACCTGGAAAAAGATCCGCGACTTTTATACCCCGATTCCCTCCGAAACCGCCGATGAGGTTTTCTTTGTGTGTTTTTGTGACTGTGGATGAAACCCGGAGCTGAAAATAATCACTCAGACGAGTCCTCCTCACTCCTCGCGCGCACTAGTTTCTCTCCCCGGCCCGCGGAGGTGTACACGGAGCGCGTGTATTCTTTTAGCATCGCAGCTACGTTTAGCTTCATTTTCTGTGATTGTGATTAAAGTCTTGACTGAAATGTGGAAATGTGAAATATCTTTAAAAAAACACAAACTTTAAAAAATAAAGTTTTAGATGAAATATCCCTTCAAAGTGCAGAAACCCCGGCGCGGAGTGATACACGGTGTAATGGCGGACAGTGTTCTTGTTTTTATTATTTTTATTTTCCTTTTACATGATTATTGTGATGTTCGACTGAAAAGTCTACTGAATTTATTCATTTTTATTTGTTTATTTTATATAAAAAATTGTAGGTTAAGACACAAACACATGAAAAAATACCAGTATTTGTTTTGAAGAAATTTGTAATTAACTTCATTATTGCAGTATTATTTAGAATGGTACAGAAAAAAGGAAAGATATTAACTGGATTATTATTATTATTATTATTACTCTCATTATTATTACTCTCATTATTATTATTACTATTATTATTATTATCATTACTCTTATTATTATTGTTATTATCATTATTATTATTATTAATATGTTTTGAGGTGTAATATCAAATATAAAAATATTTGTTTATTATCTAAAGTTGATTACCAATTGCTTATTTGCTATTTATTTACAACAGGTTCATTTGTAAATATTTATAGAAACTATTAATAAATATATAAAATATGTAATTTAAATAATTACTTATTACATTTATTAGTAAGTATATAATATATTTATTACTGTTGTTTTTACTGGTAAAGTAAAAAATCAAAGCTATTTAGAGCTATGTAATTTAGTTTTTATATAATGAGAGTAATTATTGTTAAAGTTTGATATAAATCTTAAAAAGTACATTTAATCTCCTGTGTTAATTAAATTTGATTTCCTGTTTAGTTTGTAAATATTTAAAGTGACTAAAGGGGTTTAACTAAATGGTAAGATGATTTTGGTCGGACGGACATCTTTTGTTTCAGTAAAATGATCAGTTAAACAGTTTTCGTGACCAACAAAGAATCAGACAAATTTTTTTTCTTTTTTTTTTTGTATATTAACCAGAATGAAATTTAAACCATAACATTTTCTGTTTGATGTTTCTTCTTTTTAACAGTGTCGGTTATTAAGGTTAAATAATCTGTTCTGAAAGTTTCAGACTGTATCGTTCTAGTTATATATTATAGTAATTTTAAAACATTGTGTAGTAAATGTTTATTATTATAGACATGGATCACATTGGATCGGAATGTTGACAGTGCATATTGATTTTAAGTTGCATTATGTACAGCATGTAGAATGGTACAGTGTCTCTAATAAAAACAATTTAGTGAAAATCACTCCCGGCTGATTTTTAATCATATCACCTTTCCAATATGGCCGATGGGTTGACGTATCGGTTTTCTGACGGCAGACCGTGATTAAACTAACCAATCATAGTTTTCGAGGGCGGGACTCGTTGAGGGGAAAAAGAGAAACTTGTTCCGGGAATCAGCTGTAGCAGTTAGCAGCTGTGTCTCTGCTAACTCTACTAGTGTGTAGTGATAGTTATTTATGTCTCAGCAAGTGATTTTAAATTTCGTATATTGTTCACTGGTTAACTGAAGCGCATTACAGAATTCTTAGTCGTGTAAAGGTGGTGAGTGAGTTAGCTTCGCGTGCTAGCTTGCTAATGCTAGCCTGTGGAGTGCTGCTGTGTTTACACGGAGAGTTTGGCTACTTCCTGAATATTTACTTCAAAGGAACGTCGGGACTTTGACACTTCTGAAGGTTTAAGGAGAAAAAAAGATGAATACTTCTTTAAATATCGTGAAATATTATGTGTGTAGTGAGTTTGGTGTTGTTTGTTAGCTGTTCTGTGTGAGATTGAAGCACTAGCTAATGACAGCTATTCAGATTTGTTTACAAACACCTCAGCTGGATTCTTCTGTTAGCACTGAGACATTAGCTGATTGTTAGACATGTTATAGGAAGCTGTACGTCGTTCTCTGTGTTTTTACGGTTTAAATGTGACTGTTGTTTCCTTACAGCTGGTAAGAATGTGAGGAAGTTAAATGCTCCTGGTCATTATTGCTGATCTGAGATTAAACCAAGCTGAAGATGCCTGGAGTGGCTTCAGGACTGAAGGATCTTTACCTCTCCACCTCACTGGGAGACCTGAACAGAAAAGCTGAGATTAAACCAGATAAAGCCAACACCAGGACGTAAGAATCAACAGACCGTCTTTTCAGATACAACACTGCATTTTCTTGTGTTTTGGTGATTTAATGTTCTGTTTGGATGGGATTAGTTTTTTCAGTTTAACAGAGTTTACATACCTGTGTTGGCATGTACATCATTCTGATCATGTCCTGCATACTTCAGACCAGGGCTGGGCGATACGGGCTAAAAATAAAATCTCTGATGTATGAAATCTTTCAACCTAACAGTAAGTTTTATTTTAACACTTTCATCACAGTGACGGAGGAACCACGTTGCTAAACTGAAATTGTTTCATGCTCAGCAGCTACTCACCGCACTGTTTAACTCAGGTTCAGTGAACTGTAAAGCCGAGTCAATAAGTTCAGAGAATTGTTTTTGTTTTTTTGTTTTTTTTCTTGGCAGGCAATGAAAGGATTTTATAAACAAAATGCAAATAAATGTAAAAACAGTAAGTGCTTTTGAAATGTTTAACATTTATTTATAGTACTTTTAATTTTTTTCCTTTTCTTTTTTTTTAAATCACAGAACCCAACCGGGTTTATTTTATTTTTTCTCCTGAAAGAATGATATAAGAACACCATGTCCTTGGTGATCTGAAACACCAGCTCGTCTGTAATTTCTTTCCACTGGGTGTCCCGCTGCTGTTATTTTCTGATTTTTGGAGGCTAATGCTAGTTAGCGCATTTCTCAGAACTACACACTCCTGCCACTCGGCCCACCTGCCTCTGTTAGATATACTTCAATAAGTTTGTTGTGCTGCTACCTTTAGTAACCACAGATTTTAGAGAAACTTTACAGCAGACTGTGGTTTGTGCTGTCAGACTTTGCATAAACAAACCATTTCCAAATTAGTGAAGAGATGCTGCCAGGTTCTGAAATGAGCTCATTGACGTGTATACAGCCATCTTGATACTGTGTGAAGGGATTTGATGCATGGGGACTGAGAGCAGTCCAGCACTTATGGAGATTCTCCATCCATCTATTTTCTATACAGATTTTTAACTTTGGGTGGTGGGTACCGAACCCTATCCCACACAACACAGGACACAACTCTGGGTGTGGCGCTAAACCAGTGTTTACGCAGCCACCGAAGTATAAACAAATAAATATATCCTGGGAATGGCACTGGCTCTGTGTTTTTAAAATGAATCATTATTTTAATTTAACACACTGGCCTAAATTAAAAATTCAAATCAATCAACAAAATCAATGTATCGCCCAGCTCTACTTCACGCAACTCATTTTAATACAAACTGGTAAACTGGTTTTGACCAAATAGTTTTCTTTTGAAATTTTTTTTATTAGTTTAGTGTAACTGTAGATTAAAACCAAGAAGCTGTTAAAATAAAAGATCAGCTTTGTGGAATTTACAGCATTTGGCAGAAGCTCTTATCCAGAGCAACCTAAAATTATCATTTTTATAAAACTGAGCAGTTGAGGGTTAAGGGCCTCGCTCAAGGGCTCGACAGTGGGGATAGTGGGGACTGACCCTCAGACCTTCGGATCAGTAACCCATCACCTTAACCACTAAGCCACCACTGCCCTGACGTGACCACATGTTCAAGCAAAGTACTTCACTGACATGCCCTTTTACTCCTCAGTGTTTACTGTTTTTTATTATAAACTTTTTGTTGAGAGATACGAGAATAGAGTGAGCACTTTCCTGGAGCATCGTTATACTCAATAAAAATGACCAGATGTCTTGTTCCATGTCGTATAACACTCTTTACGATCATTCAGATATATACCATAGCTGGAGTTATTGGTGTGAATGCTGAAACATTCAAACCTATGTTCTTCTACGGACAAATTCGTTATTGTTATTTTTATTATTATTCTTCTGCCGTTTTTTTGGCACCTATCTCCTTCCACATTTTTCAGTGTAGAAACGTCATTCAAACATCAAAACGTTCAGCTCAATTAGGACATTCCGGCGTCTTTTCCCTGTTTTGATATTTTTTATATTTAAAAAAAAAATTTTAGCTTTGTCTGAATTTTTTCCCATTGAAATGAATGGGAGGAGTGTGTAAATCCTTGAAAACTTGGTCCTCTTTGAACTGTAACTGCTTCGGCATACTTTGTGCTAGAGACTTCATTTAAATTTTAAACAAGTCACAAGAGGTTGGGCTATTACCCTATTACTTTTTGATATCTTGTATATATTTCATGCTCATTTTTGGCAGTTTGTGTGTTTTGAATGGGTGTTTATTGCGCTTACTTGAGTGAGTGACATCACACACTGAAAGAAAAAAGGCAGGAAAAGTTTTTTAGGCTTATACTGAAATTTTTATGGTTCAACTCTTCTCCTGCCCACAACTTTCACTCTTCATGCACAATTTATACATCAAATGGTAGATATTTTTGTCCTCTGTCATACAGTGTGACTCACTAAGCCATAGGATTTACACTTTTTTCGGTAGAAGCCTCTGTTCACAGGGAGTGCCACTCCATGCTCCCATTGACCTCCATTATATCTCTCATCTGACTAAATCCAAAGCAGCCCAGTTTTAAAACTGTCATCTCTTGTTCATTTTATCTACACAAATCACACATTTTTGTGTTCAGTCAAGTCTCTTGGTGCTCACAGTGACATCATTTCAGCGATCGGACTTACAGTTTTCAAAATACTAGGAGTTGTTCGAAGGGAGCGCTGAGCCTGATCTGACTGTATAGACCTGTGTTTCAGTGGAAATGACAGTTAACCTGCCATTGAGTGAAGCTTATTTATTATGTTGATGGCAGTAAACAAGCAGGAAAGTTTTTTAGGCTTATACTGAAACTTTTGTGCTTCAGCTCTTCTCCTGTCAACACCTTTCACTCTTAATGCACAATTTATACATTAAATTGTAGATTTTCCTGTCATCTGTCATACAGTGTGACTCACTAAGCCACAGGTTTTACGCTGTTTTCAGTAAAAGCCTCTGTTCACAGGGAGTCCCACTCTCTGGTCCCATTGACCTCCATTATATCTCTCGTCTGACTAAATCCAAAACAGCCCAGTTTTAAAACTGCCATCCCTTGATCATTTTTCACTTTATCTACACAAAGCACACATTTTTGTGTTTAGTGAAGTCTCCTGGTGCTCACAGTGACATTATTTTAGGGATTGGACTTACAGTTTTCTATGGAATAGGAGTTGTTCGAGGTGTGTGCTCAGCTAGATCTGAGTATGTAAAGACCTGTGTTTCAGTGGAAACCTCATTAGTGCAGTTTGACTGTGTGTTTACT
>JAOUQZ010000031.1:470014-481818 GCA_028564935.1 Neosilurus hyrtlii
CCCCCGGAAGAGCTGGAGGAAGTGGCTGAGGAGAGGGACGTCTGGGAGTCACTGCTTAGGCTGCTGCCCCCGCGACCTGACCCCGGAACAAGTGGAAGATGATGAAGATGAAGATGAAGAAGTATTTTGTAAGTGAAGATTAATTTGAAATTGAAAAGAGTTTAAAGGAGGCAGGTATATATATATATATATTCAGTAATGTGCTGGCTGACACTGGTAGATAAATAAAAATACTTACTTCAATTTCTGAAATTTACAGTGTGAGTCTTCCAGTAGAGCCAAGAGCTTCTCCACTCCAGGGTCTTTTATGTCCCTCGTACTCAGATCCAGCTGTTTCCAGGGTAACGGATTTTTACGTAAAAATGACTTTAGCCAATCACAGGCCTCCTGTGCAGCTTTACTCTTCAACAAACTGAAAAATAAATAAGTGCCTGTTTTCACAATAAGACACCAGTAATTCAGAATATTTTAAAGTAATTGACTAATGCAACACTTTCAGATCTTAAGTGAAATTATCTGGACTACAAACCCAGTTAAGACCAGTTCAATAACTAAAAAAGTAATATAAATTTAATAATTTAACAAATAATTTAATGTAATCATGTTATGCTTAAGAATCACATCAGTTTCTCCAGTTTGTAAACTCTATTCTCTTCTAAATCAGTGAGCTCCTCCACTCCTGATGCTCCAGGGTCGTTCCCTCTGAGATCCAGCTCTTTCAGGTGGGATGAGGGGTTCGATCTCAGGGCTCCAGCCAGAGCAGTGTATCCTTCCTCTGTTATACTGCAGTCCGAAAGTCTGAACAATATCATGTCAAAGTAATTAGATGAACATTTATTACAAGGAAACAAAGAAGTGGCTCAAGAAGAAGCACATTAAGGTCATAAAGTGGCCTCTATAGAAATTCTGTGGATGAAGGTGAGGTGGTAGTCTCAAAACATAAAGAATATTGAGATGATCCCTTAAGAGGAGTGGAACTAAAGTCCTCCTGAGATGCATGCAAACCTGGTGACTGCAAGAAATTTCTGACTCCTGTGCAACAAGAGTTTCTCCATCAAGTAATGTTTTTCATGTTTTTGTTATTTATATATAGTAAAAAATGTATTATATAAATGTATTATATACATATTATATATATATATAGTATGCATATACAGTATATACAGTAATGTTAAGGGTTCTGGGTACTTTCTGAACCCACTGCGTTTCACCATACCTTAATACCTTCAGATAACAGTCTGATTTCTTCAGTCCTTTAGATAATTCCACAACACCTGGATTTTGTAGGTTGTTGTTACTCAGGTCCAACTCAGTTAGAAAACAGGGATGTGTACTGATTACTTCAACCAGAGTTATACAGCTTTCCATCGTTAAACCACATTTAATAAACCTGAAAAGAAAAAAACATATCAGGAAACCCACCACTTTCCCAGTGAGATAAAATACATTTCACATATAATAAGAGTTCAGCTGATGTAATAAACGTATATAAAAATGAAATACCTTAAATTGAACATGTTGTTACTTTACTTTCTTACTTAATATACATATTACATGATAATAACATTAGTTAATTCATTTATTGATTATCAAATCACTTAATCCCACTGGGGTCATGGGGAGACTGGAGACTATCCAGTGACTCTGGGCGAGGGCGGGGTACACTCTGAATAACTCACCAGTCCATCTCAGGGTCAACACACACACACAACCATTCACACTCACACTTAGGGCCTGTCCGTAGCCACAGATCCCTTTCACTTCCTGATGCTCCCAAGCCAACTTTGATATACCATCTCTCAAACCAGTCCTGGTTCTGCACATATAAATTATCCGAAGCACCTGAACGGGCTACTCTCAGTGCAGAAGAACAGCAGCTGTGCTCCTGTATGAAGTTGTCCTGGATAGCTAAACTGCTGAACCTTTTTATAAACAGTAAGTCTGAAAAGGAAAAGGTCTTTTAAACACTACCCAAGTTAGATCACCACAGATCATTATAATGAGGATATCACTGCTGCCTGTGACTCAATCCAGGGCAAGGCCTTTACCCCCACCTGAAGGGATTCAATCACTCAGCACCAAAATCCTCAAGTACAGTAGATCCACACAGGATAGTTCCAAGAGAACCACGTCTGAGAAACACAAGCTGCATCTGGCTTTCTATAAAACTGCATCGTAGATTGCCAGTGTCTACTGTTAAAGGGATTTATAAAAATATTTTCTACTGTTAACCTGATATAGCACTACTTTAACACTAGCGCTCCACTCGAGACTCTTCCCTGCATCTTTTGCTCTGTCTATGAAAACCTTAAAAAGGACAGTAGAAACACCCTTAACAGAGTCTGGACTGAAAAACAACACTTATTGCTCTCATAGGTAGCCTGAATCACATAAACCCATGTACCCTGTAGCTCCTACAGTATTTCCATCCAGAAAGTTCAATATTAATGTACATTTATTTTCTTCAGATATGTACACTAGATTAAAATATGACCACGCCCCATAAAAACCTTCAGTGCAATGTTCATCTATTGCATAAAGTCTCTTTTCAAGAACTAAATGTCCCACCTGTGTTCTGCTTCACCTTCCCAATGATGGATGAATATTCTTATTTGACACATTGTGCAGAACATTCAGATTTTCCTGTCTGATAGTTAAAATCTCAGATGCAACCTTCTTGTCACTGGAAACTCCGTATAAGTCACCCTGGAACTTGTGAGCATCCCACATTTGTCTCAGATCTTACTGGCTGACTGGCTGGGTACTGATTGGCAAGTTTGGCACCAAAAAATTACTATGTGAGTGTTTGGAACAATCTAGCCAATAGCTTTCCATCTCACACACTAGCTTTAGCTTCTTCCACTAAAAATGAACTGAGCAAAAAAAAAAAAAGCAAACATACCCATACCATATTCTACCAATATTCCCTTCATCCATCCTCTGAACAAGTCCAAACCATCTCAATCTGTCCTCTCTCACTTTATCCCCAAACACTCCTCCCTGTTCTGTCCCTCTAACATATTCTTTCATAATTCTGTCCATTCTTGTCCTTCCCAGAGAAAATCACAGCATCTTCATCTCTGACACTTCCAGCTCCGCCTCCAGTCGTTGTGTTAGGACTACCGTCTCCATACCTTACAGCACAGCTGGCCTCACTATGGTCTTGTAAACCCCTATAAATTTCCCTTTACTCTTACAGATCCCCTTCTGTCATAAATCACTCCATCCACTCTTCTCCACCCATTCCACCCTGCCTGCACTCTCTCCTCTTTTCTACCACATGCCCAGTTACCTTGGATAGTTCACCCCACATACTTATACTAATCCTCCCTTCATTACCTCAACTCCTTACAGCTGCACTCTTACATCACTCCCCCTGTCATTCACACCATGTTCCCTCTCTTACTCCTGCATTATTACTAATTTGAATTTAAATGAATAAACTAACAATTTTTTTAAAGAATTCAGAAGTACACACCTAAGTTTCTCCGGTCTGCAGTGTGGATCCTTCAGTAGAGCTGAGAGCCGCTTTACTTCTGAGTCACCAGATATTTTCCCACTTAGATTCAAATCCGTCTGCAGTAATGGGTTTGTACCCAGAGCTTTACGCAGAGTATCACAGGCTTCCTCTGCTTCAGGATTTTTCAACAGTCTGTAAGGGGGATAATTTCATTAACAGTTTAATATGTAATTTTTTTATATTTTTAATATTTTTAATATTTATTTTTTTTATTACAATTAAAAAAATGGCACCTTTAAAATATCTTTAAAGATATCAACGACATTGCATAATACAATTTAATTAAAGAAATACAAGTTAGCCTGTTAAAATTAATTCCTCTGGAAAATAATAAACAAGAGGCACTTTAAAACATTTTAAATCAATTTTTAAAATAAACCTTTAAAATGTTTTAACCTATACCCTATTCTCCAAATTTTATATATTATATATTTCATAGTCTTTCCCTCGCTGCACAGCAGAGATACCTTCAGAAATTAGCTTTGTGTGATGGAATTGACCCTTAAAAACGTGCATCACAACTGAGTGCAGACTGAACACCAGGCAGTCTGAAATGTTCTTGAAAAAAATATTAGTACACAAAACCGCTGCACACTATGTCCCGTTAGAAAAGAAGCACATGCTAACAGTTGCGGCTTCACTTAGCACGGTCTCGACTCGCTTCCCAGCCAAACCAGCTAACAACACACACCTTCTTGTAGTCTGTGCCTTGCTTGCGACATGAATGCTTCAACTGAGTGGCTTATTTAAAAAATAAAGTCTTATTTACTAGTGCATGAAACGGCTGCACATTAGCAGCAGAAAAGAAACAGTTGGGGCTTCACTCAACATGCTCTCGACTCGTTGCCTCTACCCATCTGGACTAGCTAACAACACACACCTTCAGTCTGTGCTTTTCTGTCAATATAATTCTTTCTAATGAGTAGCTTTCTCATTATTATGAACAAAGCAAGACACAAAATATTAGCTTTACATGTGAACTCACCGGTTATAATAAAATGGTCACTGCAAGCGTGGACCTTTACATCCACATCTGCTCTGGAGATGTTGCTAAACCATTTAGTTTGCCTTTTTCTGATGAGTTCTTTAGCATGCTTGCCATGGCTTTAAGTAATTGCTGGGACACAGAAAAAATGCTCTCTATGTCTCTTTCCCTCTCTGCACGGATGGAACAACCAATTACAGCACTTTTACTCTACATTCCACATTCACAGACTCCATAGCGCTACCATTATGACGCCGGCACAGGGTTTTCTCATTAGCTTCTGGGTTATGACGCGTTTTGCAGAAGATCTATAGATAGCCAGAGGTGACACCCTCGGGGAATGTCTGTGAAACTGGCAGCCATAGTTTTTCGAAAGCCTCCCTGCACTCTTGACTCCATTCTGCCCCCTCAGTCTATCGTGGTGTTCTCGATTTAGGCTACTCAGAGGTGTTTATCTGCCCAAATAGACTTGTAATGTAAGTGGTTCATTGACATGAGCTTAAGGTTTACATTGCAGGCAACTTAGACATCATACAGAGTGAAACAGACAGTACGTGAAAATGCCTGAAGTTATTTGAAATAATGAGCAATAAGCAGTAACTGAAAAGCAGCATGAGAAGCACACCATCTCCATATAAAAATAATTACATTTCTGATGAACATGAGTTTCATTCTTCGCTACCTGTGTACACAACAGCATGATCATTTTCGGCCAAGTTCCTGTAAGATTATTTGTAATGTGTATTTTTCTCACCTCAGTGTGTTTAGAGTACAGTCCTGATCCTGTATTAAATCAGTGAGCAGTTTCACTCCTGATGCTCCAGGGTTGTTCCCTCTGAGATCCAGCTCTATCAGGTGTGATGATTTCAGAGCATCAGCCAGAGCAGTGTATCCTTCCTCTGTTATCCCACAGTCTGAAAGTCTAAATAAGAAATAGATGATTGCATTATTATTAGTCTGGGGAAAATTTCATAAAAGCTTTAAATTGATTTCAAATCTTTATATCGTATTCTTTTAAACATCTACATATTATACAATGTGTAATACCCAGGGTTCTTAAGGCAGATATGTTCTAAATGTTTACAGGGGAAAAACTCCAAAGTACTGCCACAAACCTGGGGGCTATAAACAAACCCACATCTGCACACTGATGCTCCATTAGGGCTACAGAATGGAACTTCAGCCCCTCTCCAGAAGACTGGTTCCAAAATACTTGCTGTGCTTTGAGGAGAACCTGATTATATCTAGCTGGCATCCTGCAGAAGCTCAGGCTCCTTCCCACCACAGAGGTAATGTTCTGCATCCACAAAGCCAGTTTTGGCAGCTGGTAATCAACCTGCCAAGCCTAACACCTTTGGCTGCTGTCTGAGCCACTCTGGGTACTGTGCTCCTTCACCGTGAGTATGGCTGAGCATCATGACTCATCCAGGTACAACCATGAAGTGCTCACTGGTAAGTCCCTTCCCTCGAGTCTCGCTCCAGAGCCCCAGTATCCATTTTCCAGGAGAGGAATCATGTTTCCTTGTTGATCTCGTAGGATCTTCAGAATTACGTTTAATCTGGCCCCGATCCTATGACCAATTTTCCTTGGTAAACCCCACCAGAGCAATCTGGCCCTGATAGCATAGTTCATACATCTAAACCTTTGTGTAAGTTTCACATCTAAGGATCATGAGCTCTTATATCATATGATTATTAAGAAACAAAATCAAGAACCTCACCTCAGTATCTCCAGGTTACAGGACTGATGGTTCAGCAGTTCACAAAGTTCCTTCACTCCAGAGATTCCAACTTTATTTGCACTCAGATCCATCTCTCTTATATGAGCAGGATTTAATTTCAGAGATGACGTCAAAGCACAACAGTCTTTTTCTGTAATACTACAGTCCTTCAGCCTAAATTTAAAGGCCAAATAAATTTAGGTAATTTATTTAGTTATACAGTATACTGTAAAAATGTGTAGTATGCTGAACCTGCATTTTCTGAGAATAAATAATTATTTCCACAGATGAGGTGGATATTGCTGAATAGGCACTGAGGTCATTGAGTGTTCTAGTATATAATACATGAGAACATAAAAAACAAGCTGAAATGCAGACAGTGGTGGCTTAGTCAGTTAAGGCGATGGGTTACTGAGCCGAAGGTCAGCGGTTCGATCCCCACTATCACCACTGTTGGGCCCTTGAGCAAGGTCCTTAACCCTCAATTGCTCAGCTGTATAAAAATGATAATTGCATGTCGCTCTGGATAAGAACGTCTGCCAAATGAAATGAAATGCCTTTTTATTAATTTAGGTATTTTCCCAAGTTTGTGGGGTGCATATTGTTATCCTAAGATTTTATCAAGACATTATCCCAAGTTTGGATCGCTCCACTCCCATGTAGTACATGCTAACTTTTTGAAATATTTTTTTAATAAATACTTGTTTTTTGTCCTTATGCTGTGGTCAGTAAAACAGTAAGAATAATAAAGTTCAGTAAACACATTTTCATGAAGCATGAATATGTGGAGAGTCATTTTATTTTGGATAAATTAGATTATAATTCATACCTTAGACTCTCGGGTCTGCAGTGTAAATCCTTCAGTAGAGCACAGAGCGGCTCCATCTTTAACTTTCTGAGTATTTCCCCATTAAGGTCCAGTTCTGTCTGCAGTAAGGGGTTAATACCCAGATCCCGAGTCAGAGAATCAAAAGCCTCCTCTGCGTCAGAACTCTTAAGCAGTCTGCAGTGAGAGGATATAAGAAGGTTCAACTACAACAAATCTCTACACAAATTTCAGCATTTTCTGAACAACTTACAGCAAATTTCTTCTGAGTTCCAAAGAACCAAAATCCACAATTAATGACAAAACCTGCCCAAACAATTTACCGTTTAGATTTAAATGAGCAAATACTTAAAAGGCTTTGTTTGGATAATTACTGTAGCTGTTACGGCTGGCAGCTTCTGTGAATCTCCTATATTAATTTTGTATTAGTTCTTTTTTCTGGCCTTTCTCACAGCAAAACATGGGTTACCCTGTCTGAGACACATCCTCAGAGAGGTGAAGTAGACTTTCAGAGAGACATTATGTGATTCATAACTGGTAAATCTCTACTGAATGTATTATTACCTTACCTACATGTTTGAAAAACCTTAATGTGCTTTAACTGTTTGTTGATTAAAATAGAAGTAAATCTTTTTCAGTAGAGCTGCAGCTAAACTTGCTTCACGGTTCATTTGGAATGTTTGGTTAGTGTGGAATATTAAAGTGGATTTTGTAAAAAAAATTCATTAATATCAACACAGATTTCTCACCTCAGTATGTTTAGAGTACAGTCCTGATCCTGTCGTAAATCAGTGAGCAGTTTCACTCCTGATGCTCCAGGGTCGTTCCCTCTGAGATCCAGCTCTATCAGGTGTGATGATTTCAGAGCGTCAGCAAGAGCAGTGTATCCTTCCTCTGTTATCCCACAGTCTGAAAGTCTAAGGGACACATTATTTATAAGATCAGTGCACTGCTTTTTGTGGTATTTCCGATGATGGTTTCTAACCTTGTCTTGCTTTGCTATATGGTGCATTCCACTTGGGAACTAGGAAGTCCCCAGTCAAAAATATCAATGGAAATGCACCCAGTGTTAAATTTCTGACTCAGAATCAGGGGGAACCTCACCAGGGGTGGAATTTAGCAAAACTAAGCTACTAGCCAACAGGACTGGTGAAATAATGAAAATACTAGTCCTTCTTCATATTTACTGGTCAGGAACATTATATCTTCTTTGATTTGTCCGGTTGCCAGCAGGCTGACTTGCTAGCTAATTTCACTCACCCTAAAGACCTTTGAATCGCCACAGGCCAGTGGACTAGTGTTAATTTCCACAACTGCCTCACCAACCCCAAACTCACCACGAATGTGTATGAATAATGAGGATGAAGCAGATTTTGGTGGTGCTGAGGCTGGAGTTGTCTGGGTGGGATCTTTTCTTCATACAGCAGCAGCTTTAAAAACTGGCCAGAAATTGATGTCACTATTTTTAAGTCCCTGAAAAATAGTCTGGAGAGGGAACACAAGCCCAGATTGCCTCCTCCACACTATTAATAATGTTACCCTACTCCCTGCCCAGCAGGCAACACCACCCTCCAGGATCCACACCCTGAATTTATTCATTGTTCTTTGGTGGTATAAGGGGGTCACATCCTGTAAGCATGTCTTCTGGTGAATAGTTCTGCTTCACAGGTTTGATGAACTTACCTCAGTTTCTCCAGTTTACATTTTGGACTCTTCAATCCAGAACAAAGTTTCATCACTCCTGAGTTCTCCAAAGGATTACTGCTCAGATCCACCTCGGTCAGGTTGCAGGACTCTGAGCAGAGAACTGTTTGTAAAACTGAGCAGCTTTTCTCTGTCAGGTTACATCCGCAAAGCCTAAAAGTTTTAACAGGGAGTTTAAAAAAACCTTCCTATTGTTGCACCACCAGCTACCAAGTTGTATATCAATTATAAAAAGAAAAAGAGAATTCCTTATGAATATTCATGGGTTTCAAATGAGTTCTCCCAAACACAAAAGTATCTGATGTTTGTGTGTCCCCATACTTTTAGAAATGCAGGTTAAAATACATTTAGATGGTGAATTACAATAACTAACATTCACACTCACCTACAAAAGGAGTTTGTAACATTACGACATATAATCAGTGCTTGTGTGTAGGTGCACCGCTGATGGTATGATAAATAGAGAAAAGGATTTACTTACAGGGCTGTTGTGGCTTCCTGGACGACGGGTCGCAATCTCTTTAAGCATTCATCTGACTTTATGAACTTCTGTAGCTCAAACACTTCCAGGTTGTCCTCTGATGTCAGCAACACAAACACCAGAGCAGACCAATGAGCAGGTGAGAGTTCATCTTCAGAGAGACGCCCTGAGTTCAGGGAGTTTTGGATCTCTTTCACTAGTGAATCATCATTTAACTCTTTCAGGCAGTAGAACAGATTGATTGATCTCTCCGGAGAGGAATTTTCATTAAATTTAGACTTGATGTACTGAATGATGTCCTCTTGACATTCGGAGCTGCTTCCTGTGTTTCTCAGAAGACCTCGAATAAGTTTCTCATTTGACTCCACCGAGAGGCCCAGAAGGAAACGGAGGAAAAGATCCAACTGTCCATTTTCACTCTCCAAAGCCTTGTCCACTGCAGTCTTGAGCAAATCAATAACTTCTGCTTCTTTGCTCTCTTCTGGTCCAAAAAGATTCCTGTTCTCATTTCTGATACAGACGTATGCAAATAAAGCAGCAATGAACTCCTGAATGCTGAGATGCACGAAGCTGAAAACGGTGCCTAGAAATCTCCCCGTCTCCTGAGTGCACACTCCTGAATACACCGCTATTTTATCTGGGTCAATTCCACATTTCTTTAGATCTTGTGCATAGAAAATCAGGTTGTTTTTTTCCAGGTGACTAAAGGCAAGCTTTGCCAGTGAGAGAATTCCCTCTTTATCCCATGGAATGTCTGAGGCATATTTTCTATTGTATTTCTTGTCGCCCTGTACAGTCTGAAAGATCAGAAAGCACGTGTACATCTCCGTCAGAGTCTGGGGAACATCTTCACAATCACTTTCCCCCAAAATTCCCTCGAGTACAGTAGCTGAAATCCAGCAGAAGACTGGGATGTGACACATGATGAAGAGACTTCTTGATTTTTTAACATGGGTAATTATTGTTTCTGCCTTTTTCTCATCGCTGATTTTCTTTTTGAAGTACTTCACTTTCTGCTTATCATTAAAGCCGCGTACCTCTGTGACCCGGTCCACATGTTCAGCAGGGATCTTAGCAGCTGCTGCTGGTCGAGTGGTTATCCAGATGAGTGCAGACGGAAGCAGATTTCCTTCAATGAGGTTCGTCATTATAGTGTCCACTGGGGCTGACTTGGATACATCAGTGCACTTTACGTTTTCACGGAAGTTTAGAGGAAGCCGACACTCATCCAGGCCATCAAATATAAACATGACTTTATACCTATCTGTGAATCTCATTCCTTTTACTTTAGGAAAGAACTGATAGATGATGTCCCTTAAACTGTGAACCTCCTTCTCCTTCAGGTTCAGTTCTCTGAAAGGCAGTGGGAATATGAAATGGATGTCCTTATATTCGTTTCCTTCAGCCCAGTCCAGAACAAACTTCTGTACACAAATGGATTTTCCGATACCAGCGACCCCCTGTGTCATCACAGTTCTGATGGGTTTGTGTTCTCCAGGTGATGGTTCGAACATTCTCTTGCATTCGATTTGTTCCTCTTGTTCCATTAGATTTTCTTCAGCTTTTACACTGGTTTTTTGTCTTTCGATTTGTCTCATCTCATGTTCTTGTGATTGTTGACGTACACCTGCAGTGATGTACAGATCTGTGTAGATCTTGTTCAGAATGTTGGATTCTCCTTGCTTTGCAATTCCTTCACATACATTTTCATACTTCTTACGCAGGTTTGATTTCAGTGCACGCTGCTGGAATCCTATAAGTGCATCTAATTAAACAACAAAACAGAAAGACATAAATTAATTAAATTAATGTTCACTATAAAAGACTATTGAAATTACATCACTACATTTAGTCACACAGTTAAAACACATAGAGAAAATATGGTTTGTCAGGAGGGGATGTGTTGTAGACCTGTATCGACTGACAGGAGGTTGATGGGACTGAGAACTGATGCATTATTATTCCACCTTACTATTATCACCAGCCTAACTATGTTTGCTTATTTGTGCTCTCTCTCATATATACACAGAGCATGAACATGAACTTGCAGGGCCCTTGAACATGAATTTTTCCTTTTGTCCAGGGGAAAACTCATAAATATTCATGAAACGCATGGCACCTGATTGGCTGGTGAATACATTTATGTTTGACCAATTTCAACATTCTCTGAGCTACTGAGCTGATTTTCACCAAACTTGGTAAAAGGTTGGGGCATTGGCCTGCCAAGAACCGTTAACATTTTGGAGCAGGTCAATATCACTGTGCAAATCCAATAATTTATTAAATGCTTTTAAACAAGCATTTCTTAAATAGATTTCTTTTTTTAGCAGAATTACACAAAAACTATTGACCTGATTTTCATTAGACTTGGTGGAGGGGTGGAGCCAACACCTGCAAAATAGAGGTGATCTATGCATGGGATCGTATTGGGGAAAAAACCTTGAAATCCCCAAAAAACTCTATCTTTAACATAAGGCAATATGTCAATGCCCACTTTTTTTGTGTGTGTGTGTGTGTGTGTGTGTGTGTGTGTGTGTGTGTGTGTGTGTGTGTGTGTGCTGGGGCAG
>JAOUQZ010000031.1:492609-497609 GCA_028564935.1 Neosilurus hyrtlii
ACGCCTCACCATGTTTACACCTCACCATGTTTACACCTCACCATGTTTACGCCTCACCATGTTTACACCTCACCATGTTTACGCATTACTCGGCTCACGCCTCACCATGTTTACGCCTCACCATGTTTACGCCTCACCATGTTTACACCTCACCATGTTTACGCCTCACCATGTTTACGCCTCACTCCGTTTACGCCTCACTCCGCTCACGCCTCACTATGTTTACACCTCACTCCATTTACGCCTCACCATGTTTACACCTCACCATGTTTACGCCTCACTCCGCTCACGCCTCACTCCGCTCACGCCTCACCATGTTTACGCCTCACTCCGCTTACGCCTCACCATGTTTACGCCTTACCATGTTTACGCCTCACCATGTTTACACCTCACCATGTTTACGCATCACTCCGCTCACACCTCACCATGTTTACACCTCACCATGTTTACGCATCACTCCGCTCACACCTCACCATGTTTACGCCTCACCATGTTTACGCCTCACCATGTTTACGCCTCACCATGTTTACGCATCACTCCGCTCACGCCTCACCATGTTTACACCTCACCATGTTTACGCCTCACCATGTTTACGCCTCACCATGTTTACGCCTCACCATGTTTACGCATCACTCTGCTCACGCCTCATCATGTTTACGCCTCACCATGTTTACGCCTCACCATGTTTACGCATCACCATGTTTACGCCTCACCATGTTTACGCCTCACCATGTTCACACCTTCATTAAACATTTATATTAAAAAATGCCTCAGTCTCTCTGTATGTCTCTCCCTGCCCCTCCCCCTTCTGTAGAATCATTACGGCGGTCTGGACGGTGGTCACTACACAGCGTACTGTCGAAACGCCGCTCGTCAGAACTGGTTTAAATTCGATGATCACGAAGTGTCTGAAATCTCCACCTCCTCAGTCAAGTCATCCGCCGCCTACATCTTCTTCTACTCCTCTCTCTGAGGCCACACCCACAGGGATAACCACGCCTAACTTCTCACGGACCCGAGAGCCATCAGAGCTGCAGTGGGTGGAGCTCAAAGGCCCAGATGAAGCCGCTAATGGAGGGGTTTTAGTGAGAATGTGAAAGTCTCTTTCTCTCTCTTTCTGACTCTCTATAGTGAAATTTGTTTTTCCTGACTGTACGAAAAGGGGCGGAGCTTTCTCCTTGCCCGCGATTGTTCTGCCTTTGGACACAGATGGCGTTCGGGACACAGCCGAGCGCAGTTTGATCTTCCGCTTCTGAGAATGAACTCGACCTCATGCAAATACAGCGAATGGAAACGTGGCTCTTTTTTTCCCTCGTTTTTTTGTTTTTTTTTTGTTTTTTTTTTTACGTTTAAAGTGACCAGGTCCTCCCTGAGACTCTCCCTGAGAGTCGCCCTTCTGCCTTTCATCGCACCGACCTCGTCTTTATTTTTCTCCATTCTGTCAGTGCTCTGAATTTCTCCCGAGTCCCAAATAAATCCGTACTACATATAATCATAAAGGCACTAATACGCTGCGTAGTGAATCACAACTTATATTTATATTCACTTCTCCACTTCCTGTTTCCTCAAACAAATGCCCTACTTAAGGGATGTGATCGTAAACAGTATTAACCCTCATCCTCTTATCCTGTGCACCTCATTTGCAATCATTGATTTATCTATTCATCCTACCCGTGTAGTGCACTGTCTGGCCACTAGGGGGAGATTATATTCTGTCCACTCTTCTCTAATACAGACCTGCTGTTCTTTACAATCTTTTTGTCTTTGTTTATTATCACCCCCCACCAAAAAACTCAGATTGTCCCAGTAATTTCATCAATTCCACATTCCTGATTTAATCATGACCAGGTCAGACCCTCCGGACAGCTTGCACAGTCCACGTCAGGGGCCAAAGTGTGTCCCCCACGTTAAACTACATTCTTTTCTTTCATGTGCAGTTCATTCAGCTGGACTTGCGGTTAATGTAGTCTGGAATAATAACCTTCTGAGACCACAAGGGGGCGATATAAAATGTGTAGCTTTTGAATGGTTACCCTGCTCACAAACCAGCAGGTGAATACAGCCATGAACCCATCTAGTGGTGGACGCCCAATATTGGTCTCATAAAAAGAGTGATATAAAGTTTATTATTGGTGCATGAGAAGTGCATTCACCCCTAAGCTACACTGTACTGCACCCCCAACCCCCCCCCACGCATAGCTTTCCTGAATTATGGCAGGTGTGATAATATTAATAAAAAGATCCATGGTAGAGCCTCTGTGTTCACGTGCAGTGGGTGGTGTATAAATCTTCATGTGTGTAAAGTAAGAAGCCAATATCAGGATCGCTGCTTCTCAACTCGTCATTTTCGTCTTTCATTTTCTGAGCCAGTCATGTTTTTATTTGGATTCAGAGCTGAGCTCCTTAACTCATCATATCTTTACATTTACAGATTTATGTGTTTTTATCAGTGTTTCTGTTCCATGTTTAGAAACTAAAGTCTCTCTCTCTCTCTCATGATTAATCCACCTTGTACACTAGAACACTTATTTCTCTATGTGCTAGCCAGGTTGTGCTAATCTCAGAGTAGTTTAGCAAACTAATCTAGTTGGAATATAGCAGCTGGTTTAATGGAGTGAAGACACAACCCCGTCCTGAGGTCCAGCTGCGGTAATGATGTCACTACGATGTAAAACTGTATGTGGTGGAAGGTACTCAGGTGAACCCAAAACCACCTGCAGGTTTTACAGCATAAACTTCTCCTCGTCTCAATGTGAAGCTCCAGCAAATGTTCTTCACGTTTGGACTCTGATTGGTTCAGTGTGATTACTTACTCACCCCCCCAATCACGGTTCTGTTTCTGCATTTATTGTCTGAAGATTGTAAGAGTTAGAACTTTATTATTCTTCTGTTCCTCTTGCAGGTCTCTCTCTCTCTCTCTCTCTCTCTCACACACTAGAACCTGGCAGTGTTAGTGATGGATCACTCCGTAGACCGTGTACTCATGTAGTTAATCAGTTCAATAAAGAAAATCAAACAGAGACTCGTGTCTTGCCTCAGTTTTACTGCATTTATCAGAGCGCGCACGCACACACACACACACTGTTTGTTCTGTATTTTTATTTGTTTAAATGATATGCAGTACAAAAATCCTTCCGGAATAAGATCTCTTCATCCCCTAAATAACCCACTCAGACACTCCGCCCTGTACAGCTACTTAAAATTCTCACCCATCAACCATGTACAATAAAATAATAATAATAATAATAATGATATAGTACCTCTGTAACATTAAAAACGCTCGTGTTTGTACATCTGACAATGAAAACTGTAAAAACTGCATTGCAATTTGCCCAGTTTACATGGTGTGTGTGTGTGTGTGTGTGGCCATCAGTCATACAGGAATTATATAAAAAAAGATGTATCTCGTGTTAAGTCTCGTTGTGTTGATCTTCAGTTCATAAGATTTGATACAAGGCAACCCGCGATACGTTCTGATACCGACAATATAAACATCAAAATAAAATCTCTTTAAAAAATTGTGTACACTTTAAAATCTTTACAACATGGGGTCAAGACTGAGACGCATTATCATTAGCATAACTACCCCCCCCCCAAAAAAAAAAAAAAAAACACAGATACACACATTCTTCACATCATCTTTCCGTCACTCACACAGACAGACAGTCTCACTGTGTCTCTTTGGAGGGTTTCCAGTCCCCACATGGATGTGGAGTTCCAGGTGCTGCTTGTTTAGTGTGTGTGTGTGTGTGTGTGTGTGTGTGTGTGTGTGTGTGTGTGTGTGTGTGTAAACAGTCCTGTGAAACAGTAAATTCACCCCATGGAAATTCCTGAATTTTTTTCACCTTCACTGATTCAGTTTCTAAAAATAAAAACCACACACTCCAACACCGTACACAATAATTTAAACAGAAAAACAGATCAATCACGTGAAAAAAAAACTAAACCTACAATCATGTGTTCATAAGAGACGTAAAAAGATCCCGAATTTACATGAAATAAATAATTCTACTGTGTCGACATTCATCTTCACGTGGATTTCGAACCAGCGCTGGGATTACAGCCTGAGATCAGGACCCTCTGGAAGTCTGAATTCATTCATTTTCTGCTTCGCTTCACCCTAATGAGGGTCGCGTGGAGGCTGGCACCCATCTCAGCCAACTCTGGGCGAGGACGGGGTTCACCCTGAACAGCTCGCCAGAGTCAACACTCACACAACCATTCACACTCCGACCTGGAGGCGATTTGGAACAGCCAGTTACCCTATTGTGCATGTTTTTGGACTGTGGGAGGAAATCAGAGAACCTGAAGGAAACTCTGGGAGGGAGAACTACACACTAACACCTAAGCCCAGGAATCGAACCCAGGACCTTCATGCTTTGAGGCTGACATGCAAACCGCTGTACCACCGTGACGCCTAAAAGGAGTCTCCAATGACCTTAAAATTTCATCACAACATCTGCAGGTAACTGCTGCTGTGAAAATGCACATGTCTACGATCAGAAAGAGACCGGACAGATCTGACCAGCATGAGGGGCGTCACGAAAAAGGTTCTACTGCCCAAATAAACAACAGGACAAGAGTACAGTTCAGCAGTAAACATATAAATAAAGATCAGGACAGATTTATTCATTCATTTTCTAAAACGTTTAATCCTTTTAGGGGGCGCGCTGGGACTCAATCTGAAAAAAGGGGCACACAGAAAAGCTCGCCAGACCATCACAGGGTCAACATACACACACCACCATTCACACTTATAACCACACCTAGGGGTGCAAGCAAGCACGGGGAGAACAAACTCCACAAACACACGCCCTCAAACTCAAACCCCGGACCTTCCTGCTAACCACTACACCACCGTGCAACTCCCACACAAATCAAAGTTTAAACTTGTTCACACACATACACATGTGAACAGGAGTAGAACCTCATACCAACTGTGCAGCAGGGCGGTGGGAAATGTTCGGGATTGTTTCACTGCCTCATATCCGGGGCAACTT
>JAOUQZ010000031.1:500109-502701 GCA_028564935.1 Neosilurus hyrtlii
CCGGGAGGACCAAGCGTGTAGTAAGGGTCTCCTGGGAATGTTTGATGTAGTCTCCTGTCAGAAGGACTTTTTGTGGAGCAGTACTCCACAAACACTGTTTACAGTGGAAGTGGGGAACTGCTCACCTCGACTGGGGATGTCGTCGGGAGGTGGAAGGAATACTTCAAGCAATACCTCCTCAATCCCACCAACACGCCCTCTGTGGAAGAGGAAGAGCCTGGGGGTTCAGAGGGGGGTCTGCCTATCACTGGGGCAGAGGTTGTCGAGGTAGTTAAGAATCTCCTCGGTGGCCGAGCTCCAGGGGTGGACGAGAACCGTCATAAATACCTCAAGGCTCTGGAAGTAGTAGGACTCTATTGGTTGACAGGTCTCTACAACATCGCGTGGTCATTGTGAGCCTTTCCAAAGGGGACCGGAGAATGTGTTCCAACTACTGTGGAATCACACTTCTCAGCCTACCCTAAAGTCTATTCAGGAGTACTGGAAAGGAGGATCCGGCTGATGGTTGAACCTCGGATTCAGGAGGAACAATGTGGTTTTTGTCCTGCTGCTCCTCTGTGTTGAGGGGAGCCAGTTGAGGTGCTCAGGCATCTGATTAGAATGCCCCCTGAACATCTCCCTGGTGTGGTGTTTCAGGCATGTCCAACTGGGAAGAGACCTCGGGGTCGACCCAGTACACACTGGAGGGACTATGTCTCTCGGCTGGTCTGGGAACGCCTCTGTGTCCCTGGGGAAGTGGCTGGGGAGAGGGACGTCTGGACCTCACTGTTTAGGCTGCTGCCCCCACGACCCGAATCCGGAACAAGCAGAAGAAGATGAAGGAACGAATTAATGAACCATACTGTATTTAATAATATTCACAGTCACTCAGAGTGTGTGCATGCACAAGTGTGTGTGTATAACCTGGGTGAATAGGGGATGGTTTTGGGTCGGATTTGATTAAAGGCGAAGGTGAGCTTCTGAGCTGCTCGCTGCTGTTGGATCTCCTGTTTGGATGGACACACACACACACACACACACACACACACACACAGACACACACACACACAGACACAGACACACACACAGACACACACACACACACAGACACAGACACACACACAGTTTATGATCTCCAATAAACCCCCTAAGACTACCTTTCAAATGCACTTTGTTTTGGAATTCTGTCATACTTTGCAACACAATGCTAATCACTACAGTCACACCTAAAAGAGAAAAAACTTCAACTGAGAACTTCTACTGAGTCTATTTTCTGTGAGTGTGTGTGTGTGTGTGTGTGTGTGTGTGTGTGTGTGTGTGTGTGTGTGTGTGTATGCGAGTGTGGGGTGGGTGTGTGTACCCTCAGGCAGAGGTGTAGGACAGTATCTTCTTTGTAGACGGTCTGCCAGGTGTTGATCACATCAGGGAGGAAAGACTTGACGATGTACAGGTGTCCAGGTTTGAGGATGTCGTACTCGGACCATGTGCACAACACCTTCAGCGCTCGCCTGAGACCACCGCCCATTTCCTCCTTACTCAGGAACTCGATCTTAGCACACAGACCACGCTGCGCCCATGACGACATGCTGTTGTTGATGTTGGTAGGAGAGCTCTCCTCTAAACAGTACACTGTTACTGGCTCTCCTGCACACACACACACACACACACTTACACTTCAAAATATGAACTATTCGAAAGAGCGAAGGGGCACGGATATTTCCTAAATCCAGGCATTCCCTTCGAGGAAGCAAGAAAACTGGACATGGCTTTATAATAATTAACAATGCCAGAGGGAGCCAATCACAAACAGGGGCAGTACTTTTATGATGGCCACACCCTTAGAAAGGAAGCCTGGATTCAGAATATGGTCAGACAAGGAGGTATGGCAGGGCAGTTACTAGGTCTTACCTCTAGGGGGCACAGGGGTGAATGGAATGCTCTGGGACAACCTCATGAGGTTATTACGTTCCACTGCTATCTCACACACACACACACACACACACACACACACACACACAGCCATGATATGAGATCACAAGAAAAGGTGTTAAGGGTTATAAAGCAGTTTACACCTGAGCATCTGACTCACCTGAATACTGATAACCCTCCATCGGCTTAAAGGGAGAACCAATCGCTGCACAGAGAGAGAGAGAGAGAGAGAACAGAAAAAAAGACAGAGACAGAGAGAGAGAACACAGACAAAAAAAAACAAAGAAAGAGAGAGAGAAAACAGACAAAAAGAGACAGAGAGAGAGAGACAGAGAGAAAACAGACAAAAGGATACGGGGGGGGGGGGCAGACAAAAAGCAAGAGACAGCAGGGTGAGAGAGAAACACAGAGTGGGAGAAAGAGACAGAGAGAAAAAGTGAGATAGATACAGATATTGTGCAGGTGTAATATATGAATTACAGGTGTGTGTGTGTGTGTGTGTGTGTGTGTGTGAGTGCAGTACAGCATATCAGCTGTCAGGAGGAGACTTACAATCCTTACGTGCACTGAGAGGGCTGTGACGGGCCGCATACAGGCCTACAGAGGCTGTGACACACACACACACACACACACACACACACACACACACACACACACACACACACACACACACACACACACACA
>JAOUQZ010000031.1:560948-571476 GCA_028564935.1 Neosilurus hyrtlii
ACACACACACACACACACACACACACACACTCACACACATACACACACACACACACACACACACACATAGTAGGATAAATACAGAATACTAAAAGAAATACTGAAGTGGCTCTAGTGCAGTAGTAGTGATGTGTACAAAACTGTCCCAGAATCTGCTGGGGTGAGTCCGGATGGTCCTGTACCATCTGCCCGACAGCAGGAGCATGGAGAGTGTGTGGCTGGGGTGGGCAGGATCAGAGAGGACCAGCGAGAGGGCCTTCCTCCTACAGCGGGAGAGTGTAGAGGTCCTAGATGGCTGGCAGTTCAGTCCTGGTGACGGTGAATCAGATGGAAATCTCACTACTGAGTCTGCGGTCGGTTGTAGATTTTTGGCTAGTTAGAGAGTTTTGGTTTTAGCTTCATGAAGTGTGATTACTGTTTGATGTAAACGTGTGTTGATCTTTAAGTTAGTAAATGGGACGTATGAGCTTTTATAGAAACATCACATGCAAAATAATGTCTGATGTCTTTTGCATGTATTTTCTCATGTCGTATTTTACATGAAGCCCCTAGTTGGTCAGATGTCTGAGGTGGGCGGAAGTTTGCGGTAGGTGAGAAGCCTGAGGTGGGAAGGTATTCCTGGTTTGTCGTGTGTCCTAGGATGTGCAGAAGCTTCGGATTGGTCAGATGTCCAAGGTGGGTAGATCCTCCTGGTTGGTCAGTTGCCCATGTTGAGCTGATGCTCCTGATCGGTCATATGAGCAAGAAGGGGCACATGCTGCTGGTTAGTCAGATGCCTGAGGTGGGCAGATGTTCCTGGTTGGTCTTAATTGATGAATTGACCAGATGGCTGCATGCGGGTAGAAGCTCGTATATGATTCGATGCATGAGGTTAGAAGAAATCTGAGATTCGGCAGAATCTCCGGACTGGGCAGGTACCTGAGCATATACAAATGGTGGAGTTTTGCTCATGTACAAAAGGTGCGTATGCACAAAAACGTTGCGTACGCCCTTTCCCACGGAAAAGTTCAGATGTATCAAGAGTGAAATGTCCGTGGAAATGTGCGGTGCTTCATGCAAGTGTGGTAATCCTGCGTAGGCTTCTTCCACCAGCTCAGACCCAGACAAAGGGCCCAGGGTTTTATTTTTGCTTTCGTTACCAAATGTATCTCTTCTGTTTATAATCGATGATGTACTGAAAATAAATAAAATTAAACCATAAATCATATTTACTTTAGATGAATAAACGACTCCATGAATCAAAAGCAAAAGTGCTGTTCATTTCATACAAAATGATTCTTTTGACTCTACAACACTGAATTATAACTGCTTGTAACATGTGTGGCTTCTTCTGGAGGAAAGAGACAAAATTAATAAATGTGGGCGGCATGGCAGCACACTGGTTAACACGTCCACCTCACAACCAGAAGGTCCTGGGTTCGATTCCCAGCTTGGGGTGTTTCTGTGTGGAGTTTTCATGTTCGCCCTGTGCTTGCATGGGTTTCCTCCGGGGTACTCCAGTTTCCACCTACAGTCCAAAAACATGCATGGTAGGCTGATTGTCTGTTCCAAATTACCCCTAAGTGTGAAAGATTGTGTGTGTCTTGGCCCTATGATGGTCTGATAAACTGTTTGGGGTGTACCCAGCCCTCACCCAGAGTTGGCTAAGATCGGCGCCAGCCTCGCCACGACCCTGATTAGGATTAAGTGGCTTAGAGAATGAATGAATGAATGATTAAATGTTGTGCTCATTAGGTTTAGGTTTAAATGGTCCTGGTGATGTAATGAATCCAATCTCTCAGACGTTTTCATCATCTAAAAAATATTAAATTCCCAAAATTTAACACAGTATTTAAGTTTTGGCTGAAGAATCATTTTAAAGAATAAAATGTAGAGAAAACGCTAACACTCTACACATCTTTCCAAGATGAACTGAAACAACTCCACAAGTGAGAACATTAACGGTTATCAGTGTCTGACAGCGAATCAACACGTATACATTTATCCACATATTTACTCATTTAGAGATGTACACAGAAGGGTGCATGGTATACACATGGTGAGAGGTGAAGCTTTTTCATCATAAACTGCATGATGCTATAATGTTATTTGATGTTTGCTCTGCCATCCTCACCACCTGCTGCAGGGCCTTCCTGTCCTCTGCAGTACAACTTTTGAATCACACTGTACAGCAGTAGGTCAGGAGGTTCTTGATGGCAGAGCGGTAGAAGTTTGTCAGTAGGGGTCGGGGTAGGTGGGCTTGTCGGAGCTTTCTGAGAGAGTACATGCTTTGTTGTGCCTTCCCCACCTGGTGAGAGATGTTTGTGGTCCAGGTGAAGTCGGCAGAGATGTGGACTCCACGAAACTTGAAGTAGTCCACCCTCTCTATCTCCTCTCCATCAATATTGAGGGCAAAGTTCTCAGCTTGTTTAAATCTCCTGAAGTCCATTATCATCTCCTTTGTCTTAGATGTGTTAAGGTCCAGATTATTGTTGTCGCACCATTGGTGCAGGTGCCGGACCTCCTTCCTGTAGACTGACTCGTCCTTATCTGTTATCAGACCTATGACGGTCGTGTTGTGAGGAGGCGGCCGAGGATACACCCCTGTGGTGTTCCGGTGTTCAGGATGAAAGTGGAGGAGATGTTGCCTCCTATCCTGACGTTCTGAGGTCTGTTGTTAAGAAAGTCCTCTATCCAGGTGCACAGTGAGCTCCCCAGGTCCAGGTTGCCCAACTTCTGAACCACTTTATGTGGTAAGAGTGTATTGGAAGTGGAGCTGAAGTCTACAAACAGCATCCTAACATAGGAGTTACTATGTGTGTGAGGGCTGTGTTACTATGTGTGTGAGGGCTGTGTGGACATACTAAGTTTGTGAGGGCTGTGTGGAGGGCTGTATTGATGGCATCCTCTGTTGACCTTTTTGCTCTGTATGCAGACTGATGTGGATCAAGATCAGCAGTGTGATGATGGGGGTTTGGGCAACTGGGCGATAGTCATTCAGGGAGCTCACTGTGCTCTTCTTTAGCACAGGAATGATGGTGGCTGTATTGAGGCAGGTGGGAACAACACACTGCAGTAGCCAGAGGATAAAGATGGTGGTAAAAACCCCTGCCAGTTGATCTGTGCATGTTTTAAGTTCCCTTCCTGTTACTCCATCTGGACCAGTAGCTTTTCTTGCGTTGACTCTGTGGAGGGTGGCTCTGTAAATATAAACAATATACAATAATAATAACCATTATTTATTTTATTAATTACACTACTAAACACATAAGTGGAATAAATGCAAAATAATCATTTGTTTTAACTAATTAAATAAGAGTTAATAATAGACATTGACAGTGCTTTTGATTCTGTGTTGAGCGTCACTGTGTGGAATCGATTCCAGTTCCTGAGAGTCGACTCCTGTGTTCCATTGCTTGGAATTGAAGAGTCGACTCTTGTGTTACATTGTTAGAATTGAAGAGTCGACTCCTTTAATCGAGTGATTCGTCTGAATGGGCGGAAAGTAGCGTTAGCTCATGTCACTGCTCGGCTTCGTGACGTCGGTTTGATTTGTGTGGTAATTAAATACAATTAAAAACACCATCATGTCAGAAGAAATCGAAGACACGAAGACTTTGGAGACGACTGAGGAGCAAAAAGTAAGTTTTATTTGTGCGGGAAAAGAAAAGCAAGGAAAGGAAGTATGTTTAGGTCCTGCTCTTGTGTGTGTGTCCGTTAGCTCTCCGGCTACACTGAACAATCATTAATCACTACGGGGAAATCTAGTGTTTTAAAATCAAAATACCACCTTAACGGGAACACTCGGTGTGTTTTTAAATGTGCTTGTGCTCATATTCACATCGAAACCCTGAGAAATGTCCTGCTTTGGCTGTTATTTGTTGTGAATGCTAGCTACTCCTGATTTTACGCTAGCTAAATGTCAGTTGAACTGGTAGCCAGACCGAATCCAAAATGGCGCTGTGCTCCCTATAAGTGTGCACTTCGTGGTATGTGAAATAACAGCTTCCGCGCCCTATCTAGTGATTTTCTGTTCTATTGAGAGCGCATTTGGGGTCTTACCAATCTTTAGCAGTCGGTTTCTTTCGCAAATAAACGGATTATTATAGATAATTGTGTTTATTTTTATCTTTAGTATTGTTTACAGGGATAAACAGTAACATGTTATATATAATACAGCAATAAATATATAAGAAAACATAAAATAAGGCGCTACTGATAAGTAGGCGCGTTAGCTGCTTAGCTAACTAGCTAGCTGGCTAGTGTTTATCTGATTTGAAAATATTACCTCGTTCTTTGTTTAAAATGAGCACTTAGTGATTTGTTTATGTGTCTGTCCTCGTGTTATATTTAAAAAGTGGTGGTTTATGTAATGAATAAATGTGGTAATCTAAACAGATGCTAATTGATGGTGAAATTTGATCACCCAGGCTAGGCCGGTTAGCTCACTTCACCTGAGAGCCAGTAATAATCCTGCATGTCCTCGTCCTTGACTCTTTCAGTTCTCAGTCGTCCATCAGGTTGATTTTCTTTATTAGCTGATAATATAGTGTGTTATTTCGAAGTTCTTGTAGTGATTTCCTAATAATGATGAGGAATAACCACCAGCGTGTCGGGCTGTGATGGGAAAATAATCATTTTATTCCCACCACACACCACAACCACCTCCCAACCTTTACTGTCCTTATTCATGATGTCCATCCTGCTTTTATCTGATTATAGATTAAGATTTAAGATATAGATTTAATCCGGGAGGTAGAGGGGTGTGTTCAACAGGAAGTAGTGAGAGAGGGAGAGAGTGTTGATGAGGGTCTCTGATGAGGTGTGTTGTATAACAGGAAGTGGAGAGTGTGGTGATTTGTCCAGAGAGAGAAGAAGAAGCCAAACTGAAAGCCAGATATCCGAACCTGCCGGCCAAAGCAGGAGGCTCCGACCTGCTCCGGAAACGACTGCAGAAAGGGGTGAGGATCGCACGCTCTCTCTCCCTTTCTCTATCTCTATATCTCTACTTTTTTTGCTGTACGTTGTGCACACACAGTGTGGAGGGAAACGTTTGTATTTCTATCTACGCGGAGAACACAATCCTTTTTAAACTATAAATACATCACTCCAGTCAGGTTTGTAACCCACTCGACCCGACCACCAGTGCACCAGTGCGCAGTACGTTACAGATTCTCAACACTAATAACTACTACACAGCAACATTCACACTCATTGCTTCAAGCGCTCACTCTCTCTTACACTCACTCACTGTCTCATTAACTCTTTCTCTCACTGTCACTCTTTCCTTTAACCTCTCTCACTCACCCACTCTCTCATACATTCTCTCTCATTTAACCGATTTATTTACCTCTCTCTCTCTCTCTCTCTCACTCACTCACTATCTCATTAACTCTCTTTCTCTCCCTATCACTCCTTTGTTTAACCTCTCTCTTTACATCTCACACACACACATTCACACACTCACTCATATTCTCTCTCTCTCTCTCTCTCTGGGGCCAACTTTGGCCTAATGGTTAGAGAAGCGGCTTTGGGACCAACAGGTCGCTGGTGTGGTTCCCAGTTCAGCAGTGTGGTGGTGGGGGAGTGAGCTGCACCTTTCCTTCCTCCACCTTCATGGCTGATGTGCCCTTGAGCAAAACACCTAACTCCCAGCTGCCCTCTGGGTGTCCACTGTGTGCTGCCCTCTGGGTGTCCACTGTGTGCTGCCCTCTGGGTGTCCACTGTGTGCTGCCCTCTGGGTGTCCACTGTGTGGCAGCCCACTGCTCCGAGTGTGTGTGTGTGTGTGTGTGTGTGTGCGCGCGCTCACTTTGGATGGCTTAAATACAGAGGCAGTAATTTTCCTTGCAGGATTTAAAGAGAATAGCAAAATAAAAATATATAATCTGTCTTTCCCTCTCTGTGTGTTAGAGCCGTACATATAGTATTCCTGTAAAGAGGAGGGGAGTGAACCAGATATTCCACTGCAGGAAAGGTGGTTGTTATCTTGTGAAAGATGTGGGGAAATCATGAGACCTGAACAGTGTCGAAAAGACAGAGGGTGTGGGTTAAAATTCAGGTTATGATTAATGGGACCCACCCTTTCCCTGTGTGTGTGTTATTAATTATTTCTTTCAGGTTATCTAAGGCGGATGTTTCTCAAACATGTGGCATACGACCGTTCAGTGCTTTATAGGTTACAAGTAGTTTTTATATTGCATATGAAACGTGATTGTATTACAGTGCCGTGTAGATAAGATGGGGGTGATATCCTCATATCGTCTGGTTCTAGTAAGAACTCTTGCTGCTGCATTCTGGACTAACTGGAGTTTGTTTATGCACCTATTAGAACATACAGACAGTAAAACATTTCAATAATCTCATCTCGAGGTAACACAAAGCATGAACAAGTTTTTCCGCATCATGTGGTGACATCATATTTGTTATTTTAGTAATATTATATACATGTAAAAATATATCCAGTAGTATATACTCGAGTGTATCTACAAACCGAAGTACAGTGTGTCCTGCTGCAGCATCACGTCTCATTGAAATACTGTGATGTTCGTGTATGCTAACACAGCCATGAGACAATTAGCATTAGACATTTGGAATGATTGACAGTTGTGTATGTATTTTGGAGTCTTCGATGTTGCCTCATGTCATTGAAAGCCCCACCCACTTCCTTCACCTCCTATTAATCATGATTTATATCCTCACTCTGTGTTACATAAACAGAGACTGAAAAAACTGTGTTTTCAGCTTTAGCAGCATTAGACATGTCTACTGTGGAGTCAAAAGTTTGTGCACCCCTCACCATTATAGACTTTTCTTCCACGTACTGTTAGCACAATGCCTGAAGCTCACAATTGTATAGAAGGTGTTTCATTTTCCTTTACTACCAGACACAAACACTGTCCCAGCATGACCATACACAGTGCGAGCTCCATAAAGACATTGTGTGTGAAGGTTGGAAGAAGCAGGGTCCTCACCTCAGTCCTGAGCACTGAACACCTTTGGGATGACCTCCTCCCAGACATCTCTATCAGTATGACCTTGCTAATGTTCTTGTAGTGGAATAAACACAAAACCCCACAGTCCCGCCCCCAAAATTGAGTGGAAAGCCTTCTCAGGATAGTGATGCTTATTATAACAGTAAACACAGGAATAAATTGAGAACAGGATGTTCAACAAGTCTGTATAGGTGTGGTGGTTGGGATGCACATAGTCTTGGCCATTGCTAACATGCATTAAATAATTTTATTTGTGATGCCACCAGAAATGTCAGCCATGTTGAAAATTAGACGAATCTGTCCTCTTTGTTTTTCTCTCTCCAGCAAAAGTACTTTGACTCGGGCGACTACAACATGGCGAAGGCGAAGATCAAGAACAAGCAGCTTCCGTCAGCACAGACGGAGAAGACGGAAATCACCGGCGATCACATCCCCACGCCTCAGGATCTGCCACAGAGGAAAACCTCGCTGGTGGCCAGCAAGCTGGCGGGCTGATACCACCGCCGTCCCCACCCACAGCTCGCATCTCCTGATTCTTCTCCCTCGTCTTTTCCTCATTAACACACCATCCCTTGTTTTTTTATGTTTATCTTTTACGCTCCTTTTACCTCCGATGTATAACATACACTGAAAATAGAGGCATGCAGGTGCCAGTGTTGGATTATGGGTAGTGAGGGGGATATATATATATATATCTATATAATAAATCTGTATGAAGACTTCTATATGTGCTATAGGAGTAGTAGAAGGAAATGTGTACATATTTGCTTGTGAGAGATGAGGCGATGGGTTTTAGAAAGGTTTTATGTTCTAACCATTCCTGAAGCTTATGCGTTAGCACAGTAGTGTGCTTGAACCATTCACCATTCAATAAGACCTCTGATCATATTCATAATAACAATAATGTACTCAATCTGTTTCGCTGTTAACGTTTGAGCTTTACACCCCCCGGTCAGATCACGCCGCTGACGCCAGTCACGCTCGACATACGTGCCTGTTGTCATCTCGTCGTTTCTGACCTGAGAAAAAGGCCTTGATCATGTTACGGTTGTAAAGCAGCAGTCATGAACCTGAAGGCCAACGGCAAACATCATAGCGCTCCACAAACTTCTCACTGAAGGTCCTCAGTCTCGGTTTCTGAAGCAAAACACTAAAACATCCGGGCATGTGTGCGGGTCCACTGCAGTCACTCATGTGCCATTCGATTTGTAAATAAAATAGTTTTGCAAACCTGTGCCTTTTTTCCATCCTTCATGTTATTACTGTGTGTACAGGAACGTGTAATAATAATGACCACGGGAAGGGTGAAATCTGGATTCTGATTGGTTCATAGGTTTATAATAATAAACTTAAGTCTTAAATATTCTTACTAGAGTAAACATTACTTCACATGGCAGGAGATACACATTCATTCATTCATTCATCTTCATCTGCTTGTTTCTGGGTCGGGTCGCGCGGGCAGCAGCCTATGCATTGAGGTCCAGACATCCCTCTCCCCATCCACTTCCTCCAGCTTTTCCGGGGGATGCCTAGGCGTTCCCAGACCAGCCGAGAGACATAGTCCCTCCAGCGCGTTCAGGGTCTCTTCCCGGTTAAACATACCCGAAACACCACGCCAGGAAGGCGTTCTAATCAGATGCCCGAACCACCTCAACTGGCTTCTCTCAACGCGGAGGAGCAGCGGTTCTACTCCAAGTTCCTCCTGGATGACAGAACTTCTCACCGTATCTCTAAGGCAGAAACCACCTGCCACCCTGCGAAGGAAGCTCATTTCAACCGCTTGTATTCGCGATCTTGTTCTTTGTCACTAAAAGCTCGTGATCATAGGTGAGGGTAGGAACGTAGATCAGCTCAGCTCCCACTTCACCATGACAGACCGGTACAAGCTCCGTTTTACAGCAGTGGCTGCACCAATCCAACAGTCGATCTCCTGCTCCATCTTTCCTTCAATCATGAACAAGACCCCGAGATACTTATTGGGGCAGGACCCCATATATATATATATATATATACAGTATATGTAATTGTTTAAATGGTTTTTTTAACATTTGTGGAAGGACTGTCCTGTAAATCCTTACATTTAAATTTAGGCTAGTTTGTGGTTTCTTGGTGACGTGATGAGTTTTATTAACTTCAACAGAAGGTGGAGGCTGGTGAAGGTACGACTGTTTATAGCTGCTATAAAGCAAGTGAAAATAAATAACTTTTCTTTCTTTAGTCATTTGCTGAACCGCTTAATCCGAAACCCCCCATCGGGGTGACGGCGAAGTAAAACCTCACCAGTCCATCGCAGGGCCAACACACACACCCATGCACACTTGAGGGGCAAACTGGAACAGCCAATTACCTTTATGTGCAGGTGTTTGGTCTGGGAGGAAACCCATGCAACACAGGGAGAACCACACAGGAACGGCCTCACGGAGGCCGGAACTCGAACCCAGGACCGTCCTGCTGTGAGGCGGACAGGCTTCACACAACCCGCTTCAGATGAAGAAAGAAACTTCGTTTCTCTTCTGTGATGATATAAAGATTAAAAGACGTCAAGGAACCATGACGTCACTCGTTTTATTACACCAGCTCGCCAGAGTTTTGATGCACATCTGTAATCTGAGGTAAATATTAATCAGAAACAGCGGGTATGATGCAGAACAAAGACTTATAGCTGTAGAACGGTGTGTCGATCACATTGTGTTATAAATATTTTATATAGAGAGGTTTTACAGACCGTTTTATGAGCTAAGCAACGCTAGCATCAGTTTTAAATTTACCTCAGGAGCAACAGCTTTACTGCGCATGCTCACACAGGAAGCCGGCAGCGCGCGCGGGGGGTCCTGCTGTTCACCATGGAAACGGCAGTGCCTCAGTTCACTCACCAAAATTACGAGTGCTAATGTGGCTAATGTACGGTAGGACTTTAAAACATAAAAACACACGAAGTGACGGTAATGTAAACTATTTAAAATAAAAGTAGAATTGAATTGAACGTGATGTTGCTCCACTCTTCCACCAGGGGGCGAAATAGACACTTATATTTTCAGCTCTAATTTTATTACTTCAGAAAACAAAACCCTAATTCACAGGAATAGCTGTGTGTAAGAAACTGTTTATACAAAGAAACAAAACAAAAGTAGAAGGTCTCTGGCCAGCAGTGTGGTGTAGAGGTTAACACCAGTGCTCCCCAAGCTTGCGTGGGTTTCCTCTGGGTACTCCGGTTTCCTCTCCGTCCAAAGACATGCACATCGGGCTCATCGGCTGTTCCGAATCGCCCCTAGGTGTGAGAGTCGCCCTGCGATTGTGTTTATGTTTTGTGCATGTTAACATGTCGATGTTCATTCATTAAATTAATCCTCTAAGCCGATTAATCCTAATGAGGGTCGCGGGGAGGCCGGTGCCCATCTCAGCCGACTCTGATTGAAGGAGGGGGTACATCCTGAACAGCTCGCCAGGCCATCACAGGGCCGTTCACTCTCATTGGGGCAAATTGGAACAAATGTCTGTGTTTATTCTTTTATTTTACCTTTTTTTTGGGGGGGGGGGGTTTCCTTTGTGTGTTATT
>JAOUQZ010000031.1:571576-576576 GCA_028564935.1 Neosilurus hyrtlii
CCCCCCCCCCCCCCCCCCCCCCCCCAGGCTTATTTGACCAGCAGGGGGCGGCACTGTTTCATGTCCTTGCAGCACGCGGCTGCGCTAAATCATTCGCTCATGTACCCAGCATGCCCAGAGAGAGAGAGAGAGAGAGAGAGAGAGAGAGAGAGAGAGAGAAAGAGACAGACACGCTGATAGAGTACCGCAGAGCAGAGGAACCGCTTCATGTCCGAACACAAACCCGTGTATTAAAGTCACACCCCGGAGTCTGGACTGAGAGAAAGAGGAGCAGAAAATAAAGCGGGGGAAGAGCACAAGGAGCTGATGTTCACCTAACTGAGATTTACAGAGGAGAGAGAGAGAGAGAGAGAGAGAGAGAGAGAGAGAGAGAGAGAGTCATGGCTGCGTCCGAGCTCTATACGAAGGTAATTCATTGTGCGGCTTATCATTTCTTTTGTTTCTTCTATTTCGGGGAGATGCTTGTGGGGCGGTGGATGTGTTTGGACTGCACTGTGATGGGACTGGGTGCACTGTGATGGGATTGTGATGTCAGGGGGCTTGTGGGATTTTATTTCAAGCCTGAATCCGTGTCGATGTGTCATTTTCAGGGCAAAAACAACAGAAGAGCATAAACACGCGTCATATAAATAAAGTCGGGGATGAAGAGGATGCGGCTTTAATTCTCATTGTATTATTGTTCTTACATCAGGGGTGAAGGACATGAGTGGGATCACTCTCTCTCTCTCTCACTCTCTCTCTCTCTCTCTCTCTCTCTCTCTCTGTTTATAAAGGCCTAAGATGAAATGACGTATCTGTGTGTGTGAGATGCTGAGATTTATCCATCATCATCCTCATCAAGCCTGTGTTTGTGTGTGTGTGTGTACCAGTTGTGATTAGTTTGTTTTATTTGACTTGTGAAGGTAACAGTGATGATGATGGTGATGATGATGATGATGATGCAGGGAGTGATGGAGGAGAGAAAGGAGGAGGCCTGAACCCATCCCCCATGTTCACATCTGCTGTGTTGTGAATGCGCTCAAGCCTTAGATCCCCCTGTGAGACAGTACAGCCCTGTGTGTGTGTGTGTGTGTGTGTGTGTGTGTGAGAGAGAGTTAATGCATTTAATTAGGTTTAGCTTAACCAATTCATGATTTTCTGACATGTGGTGACATTTTGCTGAAAATATTCAACCTCATGATTTTCAGTAACAAACCGTTTTCGTGTGACACTTTCTTGACGAATTGGTCATGTGACCCAGTCATTTTTTTTTAATATGCCTCCCACCAGCCAGAGACAAAATATCTTCTCACTATAGACTTAAGAAAGACTGTTTATATTTCCTATTTACTCCAGTGCTTCAGAATTCTGGAGCGGCACGATGGCGTAGTGGTTAGCACTTCCACCTCACAGCAAGAAGATCTTGGGTTTGAGTCCCGGGCGCGATGAGGGCTTTTTTTTGGTGTGTGTGTGGATGTCACACCTCCTCTTCGTGCTTGTGTGGGTTTCCTTTGGGTCCTCTGGTTTCTTCTCACAATCCAGAGACGTGCACAGTAGGCTAATTGGCTGGTCCAAATTGCACCTAGGTGTGAGTGTGAATAGTTGTGGGTGTGTTTGCTCTACGATGGACTGGCCAGCTGTTCAGGGTGTACCCTACCTTGGTCCCGAGTTGGCTGAGATAGGCTCTGACTTCCCTGTGGCTATCATGGAATTTAGCAGTACAGGAAATGAATGAACTCTGGTTTCTGATTGGTCAGAAGCTTTATGTTAATCCTCTCATTGTAACTTTATCGTTACTATAGTAACAGTGAAGTCGCAGGGACTTGTCCATTTAAACGGATTAGAACTTGCTGATCCAGTGATACTCATAAGGAAATGGTTATTATGTAACATGTATGGAAGGAGTCTCCAGTGTCAGCAGCGTCTGTAGCGTTTCAGTTTTCTGAAATCTTAAGTGACTGTTAGAAAATGGCTGTATTTTGTAGGTAGAGGAAGAAAACACTCAGGGATGTGATGCCGTAGGACAGGAATCACCGTCTGGGTGTAACAGGAACTCGTCTTCGTCCCAACACTCATTCTCATTCTCTGTCTTTATATACATGTGATTATCCATGTAGACGTACAATATTGTCTCTTCTGCAGTTGGGGAACGCTGTTCAAAGGGCGCGTCCCAAACCGCGACACCCTTCACTATATAGGCCATGTAAATGCCACCGTCGGTCCACAGTGGATGTGTCCCAAACCACACGGCTTTTTCAGTATGTAGGTCACAGTGCATTCTCTACTGTTACAGATGGTGTTGTGGTGCATTATGGGAGTTTGGTGCATGTTCTGTGCATGGCTACTCAGTAGTGCATTTTTTTGAAGAAGTCCTTTAGTAAATGTGTGGGTTTGGAATAGCATCAGGAATGTTAGTGTTTGTGAGGAGGTCGTGTCCTGAATGTTATTTAAAGGTTTCTCCACGGAGTGAGAATAAACTCAACCGCATGATGACCTGGAAATAAAATAACCACGTGTGATTTGGGACGTAGCAGAAATGTTGAAGGTCGAGGGTTGAAGGTTGTGTTTCTCTGGTTGGCGTTTGCTCCCAGGCCGTCATGCACCCCTGCTCTGTCCGTGTGTGCAGGGTTTATGAAGAACACTCTGCTTTCAGTGTGTGTTTGTGTGTGTGTGTGCGTGTGTCTGTCTGCAGGCAAATAGTCCTCCATTTATGCGGTGAATCAGGACTCAGTTATTTAACCAGCATCATCACGGAGTTCCTCACTCAGAGCAGCAGATCCTCGATTTTCTGACATCATCATTACATAATCATCAAATGTACAAGAATCAATAGTTTTAACAGATTCTTAAGGTTACCATGACGATACTCTTGTAGAGACATGATATGCTGAAAAGTGGCTTCTATTTTTAAGGCAAGCTGCAGTTGTCTGGTGATGCGAAGTGGGCGGAGCGAGTGAAGCAACGTCAAATCACGTTTAACATTTTTATGCAAATGAGCAACAGAGCGAGCCAATAAGAGAGAGATACAATTGTATGTTTCTTTAATAGAGCATCAGTCTCCCGGGTTCTAAGTAGCATTTATTATTTAAAAAAAAGCACTTAGTACTTTTTATTCGTTTATTGTCGCGTGATGTAGTGTGTTCGAGTTCACGCGTACATTATCACTGCTGTGAACGGTCTTCACCTCGCCTGCTTCTCTTTGGAATAATGTGACAGATCATGATTACTGTGTTACCTCTGACTCTCACACAGCACTGACACTGGAGACTCCTTTCATCAGTGATAAATACATGTCTCCTTGACTCCCTGTCAGTAAGCTGTTGCTATAGAAACGATAAGCATAAGAAGTATCAGGAACGTGTGTTAATACAACAGATACCTGCTCTGCTCGCCCGCACGGTGGGGTAGCGGTTAGCACGTCTGCCTCACAGCGTATAGGTCCTGGGTTTGAGACCCGGGCTCGATTAGGGTGTTTCTGTGTGGAGTTTGCATGTTCTCTCTGTGCTTGGGTGGGTTTCCTCCAGGTTCTCCAGTTTCCTCCCACAATCCAAAGGCTTGCAGAGTAGGATCTGTTCCAAATTGACCCTAAGTGTGAGTGTGAATGGTTGTGTGTGATGTGTTGGCTTTGTGATGGTCTGGCGAGCTGTTCAGGGTGTATGTTGCTTTTGCCCAGAGTCGGCTGAGATAGGCTCCAGCCTCCCCATGATTCTAGTAAGATTAATGGATTCGGACAATGAATGGATGAATGAAAAACGAATGCCTGCGCTACTGTCTGAGCTGCTGTTCTAGAAAACTACTCAACACCTTCTGACCAATCAGAGAGCAGGATTCAGGAGCCGTCTGTCCTCATGTGAGACACAAATGACTCGGGCTTTTGTGCTTTTAAGAGATTTTTTAAACAAACCAGCTCTTATATTTCCTCTCATGTGATGCTGAAGGAGTGCTGTTGATCTTGAGAACGCAGTAGAAGAGCGCAGATGATCTGAACTCATGAGGAACAGTCGGGGGAACAGTCGGAGGATTCATTTAACTCAGACAGAGCGATAAATAAATGTATCATTCATGTGGGATTAAAGGATTCCTCAGGTATAAACACCGAGATGAACCAGGACTTGGATTACATGTTTTATAAAGTAAGTGGCGGATATTTAACGTCGTGCTGGAGTTTATTATATTATTAAACGTATTTATTTCATCTTTTTCAGTCTTACTACCGTAATCTTAATACCAGTTCAAAGCTGAAGGCACAATGGTTTTAGTGGTTAGCACGTCCACCACACGGCAGAAAGAACCTTGGCATGGGTTTCCTTTAGGTACTCCGGTTTCCTCCCACAGTCCTAAGACATGCACATTAGGCTAACTTGCTGTTCCAAATTGCCCCCAGGTGTGAGTGTGAAAGGTTGTGTGTGCGTTGCCCCTGCAATGAACTGGCTAGCTGTCTAGGGTGTACCTTGCTTTCGCCCCGAGGCGGCTGAGATAGGCTCCAGCCTCCCTGTGACCCTAGTGGGATTAAGCAGCTTGGCAGACGAATAAGTAACATTTTGAAGTTAAATTGTTTGTTCTCAAAGGGCTTGTGAGCTGTGACGTAATGAGTCTTTAGGAATTTTGTGGATAAAGTAATTGATGTTAACGTGATGTCATTGCAGGACCGGATGATACTATGATGTAATGATACATTATAAATATTACAATATATTAATATCATACAGTGATTCTATCACATCAGTTGTGTTATTTTCCCTTAACTTCCCTCAGTGATCATTTAAACAAAAATGTACTCGTTCATCTCTTCATCCGACCTCAGTGTTGTGATGACGTCGTGCTTTCATTTATCCCAACGTTCCTCCACTTGCACAGAAAAGGTGGTGTTAAAAAAAAAGTTTCACATTTTTATCATTTAGTTTAGTGCTTTAGTTCTTTGTTCCAGAACCAAAGAATACCAAAAATTTTGCAACTTACCTTCAAGAATTAAGTTCAGGAATGAACGGCGGCAACAAAATCGAGCTCACGGCTTTACGACC
>JAOUQZ010000031.1:579076-589406 GCA_028564935.1 Neosilurus hyrtlii
TGTGTGAGTGTGTGAGTGTGTGAGTGAGTGTGTGAGTGTGTGAGTGAGTGTGTGTGTGAGTGTGTGTGAGTGTGTGTGAGTGTCTGTGAGTGTGTGTGAGTGTGTGTGAGAGTGTGTGTGAGTGTGTGTGAGAGTGTGTGTGAGTGTGTGTGTGAGTGAGTGTGTGTGTGTGAGTGTGTGTGTGTGAGTGTGTGTGAGTGTGTGAGTGAGTGTGTGAGTGTGTGAGTGAGTGTGTGAGTGTGTGAGTGAGTGTGTGTGAGTGTGTGTGAGTGTCTGTGAGTGTGTGTGAGTGTGTGTGAGTGTGTGTGAGTGTGTGTGAGTGTGTGTGAGTGTGTGTGTGAGTGAGTGTGAGTGAGTGAGTGTGTGTGTGTGAGTGTGTGAGTGTGTGTGTGTGAGTGTGTGTGAGTGTGTGTGAGTGAGTGTGTGTGTGAGTGAGTGTGTGTGTGAGTGTGTGTGTGAGTGAGTGTGTGAGTGAGTTGTGTGTGAGTGTGTGAGTGAGTGTGAGTGAGTGAGTGTGTGTGTGAGTGAGTGTGAGTGAGTGAGTGTGTGAGTGTGAGTGAGTGTGTGTGTGTGAGTGTGTGTGAGTGAGTGTGTGAGTGAGTGTGTGAGTGAGTTGTGTGTGAGTGAGTGTGTGAGTGAGGTGTGTGTGAGTGAGTGTGTGAGTGTGTGTGTGAGTGAGTGTGTGTGTGAGTGAGTGAGTGTGTGAGTGTGTGTGTGAGTGAGTGTGTGTGAGTGAGTGTGTGAGTGAGTGAGTGTGTGTGTTTATTTACTCTTTTTTTCCCCCTTGAATTATTTTCTGCTGCTTGTTTTTTTTTTCTATTATAGAAGATCCCACACACTCTCCTCCTCTTCCTCTCTCACTCTGAGATGTTGGAGTTCTGATTAACTCCTTCGCGTGTTGTGAACCAAACCCGGTATCTCAAGAACCCGAGTACACAAGCTCTCATTCCTTTTCCAGTGAGATTTGAATGATTTTGTGGCTGTTTGTTCGTTCCTGAAGGAAAACAAAGTGAAGAGATGTGAAGGAATAGATCTGATTTTAACTGAAGAACGAGGTGCTGAATAATCACAAATACAAGTAAAAATATTCAGCGTGTCATGCATGTTACCATGGGAACCATGTAGAGAATTGAAAAAAATAATTCGTTACATCTTTACCTCTGATACTGGAGACTCCTTCCCACCCATCAGGTATTGCCTTCCAACCACCACCAATCAGGAAGGGGCAGGAAGGGGAAGCACGTGTCTCCGCCCGCATGCATATTTAGGAGCGGCCCGACACGCGCCGAGGGAAAGCGCAGTCCGCCCCTTTTATATGAATCAGCTGGCAGTGCGTCACTCAGAAGCTCTAAAAATGTTTTTAAATCTGTTTACAGAAATCTTTTATCATACAAATAATCTGTTGCTATGGAAACAATCAGAAAACCTGCATTAACTGAAACCTGGTGGTACGCAGAACTAGTCGGCACCGTCTGACCAATCAGAGAGGAGGAAGCAGGAGCGCTGTGGTGCAGTGGGAGTGGTGTTATTACTGTGGTAGAGAATCAGAACATCAGCAGATAAGATTTTATTTTTTTCACATTAATGTGTTTAATAAAGTCTTTGAAAATAATGCTCATTATCAGGGTTTAATAAAAGAGCGCCTTGAGGCCACGGAAACTTACTTATGCTCTGAAGAAGAGCGCTGTGTGTGTGTGTGTGTGTGTGTGTGTGTGTGTGTGTTTGGGTGTGTGTGGGGGTGATGGGAAGCATCATTAAGCATGTGCATGAATAATTAGACGAGCCCTGATATTAAACTCTTGTCTGTATCTTCTTTATGATTGTATGAGAATAGTTCATAAATTCTTCGCGGGATCATTTACACAGGAAATGTAGCGCTTATTAAAATTCATCGGCTGGAAAAACGTTCTGATCCTCGAGTGTGAACGTAAAAGGAGGTCGTTGACGTGGACATTGATTGTTTCACTTCAGATTATAAACCTGTTAATGAATCTGTACAGTTTTGTATAAGATTGTGCTGGCTGTGTGCACGGTGGTGTAGTCCTGGGTTCGAGTCCCGGGCTCAGCGAGGGCATTTCTGTATGGAGTTTGTGTGTTCTTCTTGTGCGTGCGTGAGTTTCCTCTGGGTACTTCGGTTTCCTTCTACAGTCTAAATACATGCACGTTAGACTAATTGGCTGTTACAGATTGCTCCTAGGTGTGTGTGTGTGTGTGTGTGTGTGTGTGTGTGTGTTGGACCTGCGATGGACTGGCGAGCTGTTCAGGGTGTACCCTGCCTTCACCTGGAGTTGTTTGCGATATGCTCCAGCCTCCTCGCGACCCTGTTATGATTAAGAAGTTCAGCATGAATGAATGAGTGAATGAATGAATATGCAAATTAGTCAGTGATGTCATTTATTTTCTATAGGTACTTTATCTGGAAGTTTATGAAGCTGTTTATGTAGGAAAGGTGTAAAAGATACAATGCTACACTGTTATCTCTGTGTGTGTGTGTGTGTGTGTGTGTGTGTGTGTGTGGAAAGAGAGCAGTGTGGACGATGGAAAGAAAAAAGGAGCAGATGTGTTCACAGCAGTGATTGGTGGGTGAGCTGTGTGTGTGTGTGTGTGTGTGTGTGTGTGTGTGTGTTGGCAGTAGCTTCTCTATCGACGTGTGAAGCAGTTCATGATGAGCTTCTATTTTTACCCACAGTTCTCTTCTTCACTACTGTCTGTTGCTAGGAGCCTGGTTCTGGGACAGGTTCTCCCAGAGGACCCAGGTTACACACACACACACACACACACACAGTACAAGAGTCTCTGTGTTATGTGATGAGTTGCTCCAGTCTTGTACGTTGCCGCTCGGGGCGTGGCCTGTTTAGCGTTATGTTTTTTTCTAGTGAGACTCAAACAGTTAACCATGAATTCAGAAACACGAATCTGAGTTAAAATCGAGGTGCGTGTTACACACTCATATTTTTTTCCAGACGAGCTTTGTACATTAAATCAGTTGATACATTGAATGATTTTTACCCAGATTTAGTTTACAAAAATGTAAAAATGTCCATAAGGTGTCCAAGGCTGGTGTTTTAAGAGTAGTGCGGCTCCTTTAAGGGCTGAAATAAAAAAATTATTCTCTTTCGTTTCATTCAAAAATTTAATTATTTGTTATTAGTGAATGGGGATATACAGATGATCTCTGTGTGTGTGTGTGTGTGTGTGTGTGTGTGTGTTGCAATGCCAGTGAGTTCATGCGGAATCGTGCTTGAGAAATCAGTGCACTTTTAGAGCTGCAGGGTTGCCATGGGGACCGCTTATTGGGTTGCATCTGTGTAGGGGTTGTTTTTATGATTTTTTTTTTCCTTCATGAGTCATCATTTCTCAGATTTACTGCGTCAGTCTGGCCTGCGTCCTCAGACCTGCTCTAACCCAGAGACACGGCGAGATGGAGAGGAAGAGCAATTTACAGGGAAATGAACCCACACTTAATAAAACCTTGTGTACATAGTACACGTCTTTGCACTTTAAAATGAGCTGCTGTTATTACATACACCACTATATACTATTATCTTCTTTGTGGAAAAAAAGTAATAAATCTGCAAACAGTGCGGTGACATTGTAGTGTGAAAAGTTGCACACGATTGACGCGTATGCGCCGGTAAATATGGAAGTAATTTGCATGTGGATGAACAGCGGGACGTACCATTCGTTGTTATAAATGAGCGAGTGCTTCTCTGATGTGGGTAAATGTAACGTTGTAATATGTGCAGAGGTTTATCTTATTCAGAAGTTCACCAGTTTATATCTGATTTGTTAGTTTGATATCTGTATACCGTCATTCGTGCTGTTTTCTTGCCTTATATGAACTGACCTATTCACACGATTTCGCTCACTCGCATGAGTGAAACAGACACCAAATGGTGGCCTTTTCAAACTGGTTAATGTAAACTTTTAAACTGGCTGAAGCAAACACATTTCAGCAGATTTCTACTTTGAAAATGTGAGTAAAAAACATCTGATAATGAAAACATTCGTGCTCGTGAGTTTGGAAGGCTTTTCTTTCATTTCACCAAACTGTGGTACTGAACATCTGGGTCTGTTCTTTTCCAAAATGGCGGTTCTTGTGGGGTGCTCCTGATACACAGTGATCGGTTCCTACCCAGGGTGCACGAGAAAGGAGAACCAGTGAACTGGAGGAATGTTATGTGGTCGGAGAATCACTGATGCTCGTGGAAAGGCGAGTAGATCTGGTCTCATCCCTCAGAAGAGCTACTGTAGCACAAACCGGCGAAACTGCGGATGCTGGGGATGATAAAAAGATTACAGCGTGCTGTGCATGGGGTCGTCCTTATAGTTTTTCCTTGTTCTAAATTAATTAAACTCTGTTCTCATCGATTCATCTGTTTGCACTTGTGATGCTGAGAGCTGCTTGTGTTTTGCCTGTATATTGACACATGCACACGGCAGGAGGGGAAACAAACGTCTTGGTGTCCAGTGTGTTTGGTTTGTGTCCTATATTTGTCTACAGGTGGTGTAGGATCATCAATAACGGCAAAATAATAAATAAATAAATAAATATTCATGTACGTTATGTTGTACATCTGTGTGTAATATTATATATTTTTGCTGATGTATGAAAATCATAAAATCCCATTAATTCAGATTGTTGTTCTTCTGTTAAAGAATTTCTGTTTAAGATTAGATTTAAAAGTTATGAAGAGAAGGATATAACATAATTAAAGAATCATAATTCCATTAGAAATGTGCTTGAATAAAGTTTTTACAACAGTGTAAAAATAGAATAAATGCCATAATTAAAATATGAAAGTAAAGCACCAGTAAAAAATATCAAGTGAAGTAAGTTTGTTAGGTTTATTAGAACTTTTTTAAATGAGATTTTCTGCGTGTATTTATGGAGAGTCAGTCAGTTGTATGTGGACGTACGGGGAAATCTGTTGCAGAAGAAATGCAGGTTTAAGTTTTTGACTGTGTTGCTCATGTTTTTACATGCTGTTACAGCTGCGAGTCAAATACCAATCATCACACACACACACACACACACACACACACACACCGCAAGCACTCCCTCATCTCACTACACACCCTCTCTGTTTCATCTCATCACTCTCTGAATCACATCCCATCATGCATTCCTGTGATATGAGTGTACATTGCTTTTAATGGTGAAATATCCCCCCTGAAGTTAAGAATATCATCACACTTGGTATTTACTTATAACACCCCCCACTTTCATCTACACTCAGAGTTCATATCGTGCTTATTATTATCATTAATTTATTTTCTAAGCCGCTTAGTCCTAATTAAGGTCGCGGGGAGGTTGGCTCCTATCTCAGCTGACTCTGGGCGGGGTACACCCTGAACAGCTCGCCAGTCCATTGCACATACAAGCATTTACACTCACACCTAGGGGTGATTTGAAACAACTAAATAGCCTACTGTGCATGTTTTGGACTGTGGGAGGAAAGGACCAGGAGGAAACCCACACAAGCACAGGGAGAACATGCAAACTCTGCACAGAAACACCCCGAGCCCGGGAATCGAACCCAGGACCTTCTTGCTGTGAGGCAGATGTGCTAACCACTGCCCCACCATGCCTCCTTATTATTATTATTATTATTATTATTATTATTATTATTTATATATCACTATATACAATATTTAAAACCGATAGAGTGACTCTGTATAAAATAACACACAGCTGGGTATTAAACAAACTGTGTTCCATAAGAAAGGTTTCTTTTTTAAACAAACATAGAATGAAACAAATATGTACATGAATAAATAATATTCACAATTCTAAAAAAAAAAAAGTAAAGTAGCTTAATAGTAAAACGAATAATAAAATAAAGTAATAACTGCTGGACAGAAAGTTTCAGCCGTCTCCTTTCTTTATAAATGATGAACGTTTATTGGTAATGTTTTTTGCTTGTTGTCTAAAAACAAATATCTGCTTTGTTTTTCTGTTCTTGATTGAATAATTCTGGCAGATTAGATCAAGATCAAGTTGAGTTGTTTTCCTCAGTGATTTAGCAGCATGTCTGAGGTAAACGCCGATCAAGACAACACATTCTCGGTGTGAGTTGTTAAAGACAACAAAGCAAACACTTTGACATTTGTAAAAAGAGTATTTGTTGTTATTTGCATTTGGAGGCTAGAACAACGTCAGGCTAACCGTTTATCCAGCTAGCGTGTAGCTTTCTGGTGTTTTATACACAGTGATGGTGGAAACAGCACCATTTACCTCAGATTTGTTGGTGTATTACAAAACAAACTCCATGTAATTAAATAGAAATAATTGATTAGCGGTTGATACTAAATTTAATTACAGCATATAGTTTCATAGTCGAGCATTGTTTTGGTTATTTCCCGGCACGTCTGAGGTAAATGTTGATATTCTTGATAATTTCATGTTGTTTTCGTGGTCATACTAAATTTATGTTGCCCTAAAATGTGACAAATGACCTTGATTGTGAGCTTGATATCTAAATTATGAACTTCAGTCATTACCTGAGTTGCCTAGTGACAGTTTGGTAGCATTTTTTGTTAGCCGCTGAAAGGCTCCAGAATTCACATTTTCAGTATTATTCTGTCATGTTGTGTTTTGCTGCTTCATGTGATTTGGTGCTTCTTAGTGTGTTTCACATGGTTGTTAGTCCAGTCAGCTGACTGTGTGTGTGTGTGTGTGTGTGTGTGTGTGTGTGTGTGTCTTTTTAAATCTCTTTGCATTCCTATCTCTTTGGAGCTATTAAAGGTTTGGAGGATTGTGGCATATTATATTTAATTAGTATGTTATGATAAGTCTAGCGTGTGTGTGTGTGTGTGTGTGTGTGTGTGTGTGTGTGTGTGTGATGTCAGCAGCTAATTATTCTTCCCTCTGAGGCTAACTACCCTTTATTAGTGATTTGTTTTGCTCTGACTGAATTATTAGATCTCACTAAATGAACTTAAGATCTATGTACATATGTATTTAACCGCGTGTGTGTGTGTGTGTGTGTGTGTGTGTGTGTGTGTGTGTGTGTGTGTGTTACAGTATGCTCGGGTGTGGATCCCCGACCCTGAAGAGGTGTGGCGGTCAGCAGAACTCACTAAAGACTACAAACAGGGGGACACAACACTGCACCTGCAGCTCGAAGATGGCACGGTGAGTGTGTGTGTGTGTGTGCATGCATGTGTGCGTGCGTGTGTGTGTGTGTGTGAGACTGACAGACATAGTTGTTCAGTCAGAACATGTTTAGTGTCTAGGGTATGCTTTGTTCAAAAATGATGGTTAGGCTGTTTCTTCTCTCCCATGAGCTGTTGGTTTTTTTTTTCATTGGTTAAACCTTCTAATCTTTAGATTGTTACCCAGAAGCTGTTCCCTGTCTTTGCTAAGTTGCTTTTCTCTGAAAGGCTGTTCTTTTCTCCACCGTAGACTCTTCCCTGTCTTTTGTAACTGAGCCCCCTTGGGTTTTGTTCCCATATTGGCTGTTTCTGTTCATGTATGGACCTTTCCTGGCTCTTTTCTTACTCCCACCAACTGTTCACCTTCTATAGGCTGTTCCCTCTCTCCTATTTGCTGTTTTTCTCCTGCAGGCTGGTCCTACTCTTCCATAGACTGTTCATTAATAAGCCGTTTCTTCAGTAATATAGGCTCTTCCTTTTTCCGAATGCTGTTCTTTCTCTACGGTAGACTCTTTTTGTAAACTTATCCCCACTTGTCAGCTCTTTTTTGTGTTGGCTGTTCCTTTTCAGCTATGGACTACTCGTATGACTTATAGACATTTTCTTCTGTCCTATAGGCTATTTCTTATCTTCTGTGTGTTTTGTCTTTTTTACTGTAGACTGTTCGTATTCTCCTATAAACCGTTCCCTAGTTACTATATACTGTTCATATACTGTACTGTTTTTTTCTTGCTAGCTCTTCCCTTACTCCCACAGCCTGTTCTGTTATAGACTCAGATGTATGCTGTTACTTCTGTTATCTGATCTCACTTCCATAGGCTGTTCCGCCTGTACTGGCTGTTCCCTCGCTCTTATATGCTATTTTCTCCTGTCGGCTCTTCCTGTACCTTCATGGACTATTCCATCTCTCCCATGAATTGTTTCTACTCCACTATAGGTTCTTCTTTTCTTCAAAAGGTTATTCTTTCCCTACTGTAAACTTCTCCCTTTCTCTTGTAAGCTGATCACACACATTTTTTTCCATACTGGCTGTTCCTTCTCACTTAAAGGTTATTTCTTCTGTCGAAATGATGTTTCCCCCCTCCTATAATATGCTATTCTTTCTCTTCTCTGGGTGTTTCTATCGTAAATGCTGTTCCTTTTCCCCTGTGGGCTTATCCTGTCATACAGGCTGTTCTTTCTGTCACATATGCTATTAAATCTTGTAGACTCCTCCTGCTCTTGTATGGACTGTTCTGTCTCCCTCCTATGTGCTTTTCTTCTCTACTGTCGACTTTTCTTTGTCTTTGTTTAAAGACTAATTCCTCACTTATAGGTTGTTCCTTCTTTGATCTTAACTATTGTGCCTCTGCGGTAGGCAATTCTTTCTCTTATTTGGACTGTTCCTTCTCTCTTGTTGACCTCCGTTGCTCTTGTAGGCTCCCCATTATTTCCTGATCTAATCCCTCTCTTGCAATTTGTTCCTTCTGTCATGTAGACTGTTCATTTTCCCTAATAGGAAATAGGCTCTTACTGTTCTTCTGTAGATGGTTCCATCTCTCCCATAAGCAATTTTTAAAAAACTTCTCATAGCCATCTCTTTCTCCTTCTGGCTTTTCCATTTCGCCTCTATACCAGTATATCTTAGAAGCTTACCCCTTTCTTTGTGGGCTGTTATTGATCATATACTGTAGACTGTTCTCTCTGTGCTGTAGACTGTTCTCTCTGTGCTGTAGACTGTTCCCTCTGCCACGGACTATTCCCTCTCTGCTATATGCCATTCCCTCTCTGCTTTAGACTGTTCCCTCCCTGCCACAGACTGTTCCCTCTCTGCCACGGACTGTTCCCTCTCTCCCATGGACTGTTCCATCAGTTTCCTTTAACTAATTACCTAATACAGCTGGTTAAACCCAGTGAGTGTAATACCGCTAGATGAAATATCTAGTTATGTACTAGTGACCTGTTTCACAGCACAGTCACGGGCCGTTCCCTCTCTGCCACGGATTGTTCCCTCTCTGCCACGGACTGTTCCCTCTCTGCCACGGGCCGTTCCCTCTCTGCCACGGATTGTTCCCTCTCTGCCACGGACTGTTCCCTCTCTGCCACGGACTGTTCCCTCTCTGCCACGGACTGTTCCCTCTCTGCCACGGACTGTTCCTTTTCTGCCACGGACTGTTCCTTCTCTGCCATGGACTGTTCCTTCTCTGCTATATGCCATTCCTTCTCTGCCACGGACTGTTTCCTCTCTGCCACGGACTGTTCCCTCTCTGCCACGGACTGTTCCCTCTCTGCCACGGACTGTTCCCTCTCTGCCACGGACTGTTCCATCAGTTTCCTTTAACTAATTACCTAATACAGCTGGTTAAACCCAGTGAGTGTAATACCTTTAGATGAAATATCTTCTAGTTATGTACTAGTGACCTGTTTCACAGCCTGTTTTCACATTTAGAAAAGGGAGAATGCTTAATGTATTACCCGAAAAATACATTTTTCATTTTGATTTAAATAAATGTGTAAATTGTTATATCATGTGTCGGTGTGTAAGGATATGGAGTACAAGTTGGACTCGAAGACGAAAGCCCTGCCTCACCTGCGGAACCCTGACATTCTGGTGGGAGAAAATGACCTGACGGCTCTGAGTTACCTTCACGAGCCCGCCGTGTTGCACAACCTGAAAGTGCGCTTCATCGACTCCAAACTCATCTACACCTACTGCGGTAACCATACATACGCAACGTAGAAACTTTCACACAGTTTGTCTCTGTGCAGAATGAAGTACTGAATAATATATTTCAGGTCAGGAAGGCACTTGATTGGCTGCTAAGTTTTGAACATTTCACCATTTGTTTCCCCTCATAAAACAGGTATTGTGTTGGTGGCCATTAATCCGTATGAAACGTTACCCATATATGGCACAGACATCATTAATGCCTACAGCGGCCAGAACATGGGAGACATGGATCCGCACATATTCGCCGTGGCCGAGGAAGCTTACAAACAGATGGCCAGGTGTGTGTTTAGATTTGTATTAGTGTGGGGGTGTGGTCTGTGGTCTGAGTATATGTGTGCCAGGGGTTTTTAAGAGTAAGTGTGCCTTTCTAGGTCATCCTCAATCTTTTACAAATATTCTAACCTCTCTCTCTCTCTCTCTCTCTCTCTCTCTCTCTCTCTCTCTCTCTCTCTCTCTCTCTCT
>JAOUQZ010000031.1:648503-658946 GCA_028564935.1 Neosilurus hyrtlii
AGTCCCTGCTTGCACTCAGCACTAATAAACCTTTCTTTTACCGTTACACTGCTATAAGAACACCTAACAACCTTTCTTTCTCCCTGACTTGACATCACCACCACAGCGTCACCATCACCACCACAGCGTCACCATCAGTGTCATCACAGTTTTATTACTTGTAAATAATCAGAGGGAATTGAGAGAAAAACAGCACATCCCAAGATCCACGTTTAACACTGGAGTAACTATTACTGGGTCAATATTAAAACAGGTTGAACATGTTCACACTCTCTCTCACACACACACACACACACACTAATTCTCTGAAGTGTCACAGGGATATTTCTTTAATGAATTAATGAGCTGTATAATTAACACAGTGATTGTTCATTTAGTCCCTTAAACACACACACACACACACACACAACCTGTACACATTTCTCCTCCTCCCAACAACACACCTTTGTCCAGGTGAGGAGTTCCACGCGTGCGCACACACACACACACACACACACACACCCTCCTCTGTCTGTCTGTCTCTCCGTCTCCTGAACTCTATGCGCCCTCTTTTCACCCTCCTTCCATCCGGTCTCTCTTCCTGTCTGCTCCTCCATCCGTCTCTACTCATCGCCCCTCGGTGCTTCTGTCTCACTCCGTTCCCCTCTCTCCAGTTCCCTCTTCTCCTTTCTCTCTCTCAGTGTCTGCTTCTTTTCCTGTCCCCCCACCCCCGTGTCTCTTCAAAAACAAGTTTAGTTGTGTGTAAACACCGCAGCTCTCACACGGTAACAGAAGGGTTCTGGTGCTGTAGAACGGGTTTTATTAATTCAGAACCATTTCCTCCTGTTTGTGTTTTTTCTGGAACCTTCTGTTCAGATGTATAAAATCACAGAGGGAGAAAAATCGCAATTATCTGAATACAAGTCACGTGTGAGTGTGAAAGGGACGGCGTTCATGTCAGCGCATGTGTGTGTGTGAGAGAGAGAGAGAGAGAGAGAGAGAACTATTCATAGACAAACTACATAAATAGCACATTTCTCCCCCTACACTCGCACACGGCCTCCCAGCTCAGGCGTGCGTGAGAGAGAGAGAGAGAGAGTCACACAGCCGGGGAAGCGTGAGTGAATCACATGCGAGTGTGAGACATGAAAGAGATGTGATGACTAATCAAATCCACGTGTTACTGGAAACAGTCATCAGTGAAAAACACGAATAAAAGGAAAAAACCCCAAAGAGCCACCGTTTTGTACCCCGCAGCGGGATTAGTCACCACACGCGGAATCAAAACAGGGCGCTGAACAAACTACACACGCTCAGACACACACCTTCCTGAGGTCCTTTCTTTCCAGCACACAGGACCTGACAGGAAGTAATAATACCGATCACTTCCTGTTTCACACCTCAACATCTGCTCCACACTCAGGGGATCGAAAACGTGACCAACAGATGTGCTGGAAAGCGTCTCTCGCTCTCTCTCACACACACACTCACACGCACACAAAGAGAGAGAGCAGGGCCGTACCTTGTGCGAGTAGTGCGGGTCCATGATGCGCGCCAGGCCGAAGTCTCCGATCTTCAGCACCAGGTCCTCGGTGTTGACGAACAGGTTGGCGGGTTTGAGGTCTCGGTGCAGGACGTTGGCCGAGTGGATGTATTTGAGTCCGCGCAGCAGCTGGTAGACGAACAGACGGGCGTGTTCCTCGGACAGCGGGCCCTGATCCAGCACGGCGCACAGGTCCGTCTCCATGTACTCCTGCACGATGTACACCGAGTTCACCTCGGTCAGAGAGCCGGCGTCCTCGCTCAGACGCCGCCCGCTCGGCCCCAGCGTCTCGAACACGCGCACTATGTTGTCGTGGTCGAGCCGGCGGATGATTTTGATCTCTCGCAGCGCGTGCTTGACGCTCTGCGCGTCTGTAAGGACGATCTTTTTCACGGCCACGCGCTTGTCGCAGTCCCGGTCCACCGCCGAGAACACCAGGCCGTTCCCGCCGTACCCCAGTGGCTTCAGGTCTGTGTACCGCGGACCCAGGTCGAAACCGTGGATGTTCATCAGGCTCTCGAACTTCTCTGCCATTTTACCGAATAGCACCACGAACGATTCTAAAGGGCAGACTTCTAACCTCTTGGAAATGTATCGGGGTTTTTTTAATCAGACGACGTCTGAGCTTTTTTTTTTTTATTAAACTTCCCAAATAAGTAGAAAGGAATTCCGAGCCCTCACAACAGCACCGCAGCTCGGAACGAGGTGATCACGGAAGTGGGAATTCCACGGACTTTTATTTTGTGAGGTGGAATGGAGGTGTGGTCAGTGATGAAATGCACGTGTGAAAGCGAGAACCAGCAGCAGCAGCATCCTCACAGCACCGACGCCTTCAGTGTACGACTGATCCTGAGCGGCAGCAGCATAACCATCCTAATGGGATAAACGGAGCGACGTCTGCCCCGAGACGTGTAGGTTTGTGTGTGTGTGTACGTGCGTAGGTGGGGGAGGGGGTGGGTGAGGAACGGCAGCAGGGAGGTCGGCCGAGCTCAGCACAAACGTTCTCCCTCAGTGATCAGGTGGCTCGAGCTCACCGCAGTCGCAATCAAAGCTATCCTCCATTTTACAGCTGGGTTTCCTGTCAACACACACACACACACACACACACACACACACACACACACAATCACTGCAGCAATTCATAAAAATACAGTTCGTATATAAAACAATTCTCCTGGGTTATCTACTCAATGCCAGTAACTCTATTGCTAAGGTTTGTATTCACCGCTTAGGCTAAATATCACTTCCATATATGGACATCCTGCTCAGATTGGCATGGTCCAACAACAAAAACACCAGACAAACAGGAAATCTGTTATCCTGTCACCAGCCAATCACAGCACAGGAGATGGGAGTTTGGAGAATAATCAAATCCTGTCGTTCCTTAATTGTGTGGGCAAAAAAAAGTTTATCGAGAAGAATACAAAGAAAACACTTTCATCCAATGAGAGAAGATTTTGAAGCAAGCCACGCCCACTTCTGTGTTAGTGTATGATGCATTTTCTAAGACGTGATTGGACACAGCTTCCCACACTGAGAAACACATATACAGTTTCTCTCCCGAATAAACATCAGTGTGAGACGTGTGTGTGTGTGTGTGTGTGTGTGTGTGTGTGTGTTTCTGTATGAATTTGAGTAATCTGTACATCTGGAACTAATGTTTAACAGTGAGAGTGTGTGAGTGTGTGTGCGAGTGTGTGTGTGTGACTGAGAGATGAGATTATGTGGAAATATGAACAGGGTAGTTCCATAAACATGGAGTAGAGAAAGTGCTGATGTGTTCCTGTGAAGGTGTGGTAATGTGACACTCGCAGTCACAGGGCGTGGGGTGGCGTTTCTCTCCCACTGCCTGCGTGTGTTATTGTTAGAGTGGAATTAAACGCTGTAGTCTGACGTCAGGCTGATACTGAACTCTGCACTACACGCCGTCAGACTGGAACACCTTACACAAACGATTTCTAAGAACTGAACCATTTAGAAAAAGCACAGTAAACAGTACACACACACACACACACACAGAAAATAAAAACAATTGAAGTGTATATTTAAAAAAAAACATCAAAAAGAAGGAGAGAAAAGAAAAGGATGTAGTAAAAATTAAAGAAAAAAAACAGTCTGAGAAAAAAAAGGGGGCACTGAAATAAAAACAAAGCTTTGAAGGAAAGGGGAAAAAAAATCTACCAACAAAATAAAGAACATTAACACAGAGGGGAGGAAAGAATTAATGAAGAAACTTAATGAGAGAGATAAAAAAAAAGGAAGAAATAGATAGAGAAAGAAAGAAGATACTAAAAAAAGTGAGGGGGAAAAGAGAAAGACAAAAAAAAATAAATATTAAGAAGTAAACACTGAGGGAAAGAAAGAGAAAAAGAAACAAGGAAGGAAAGAAAATAAAGAAAACACAGACAAAAAGAAAAGAGGAAAGAAAAGAAGCCCAATGAGTATAAAAGTAAATAGAACTAAAAGTTGAAATGATATAAAATAAAGAAACATGAACTGATAAAAGAAGTCGCTGGTGTTTGTGTAGTACAGCTGGAAGGAGTCTCCAGTGTCAGTGCAGTGGAGAGAGAGAGAGAGAGGCTGCAGAACAGAGCGAATGAGTGCTGCGTTACCATCCCTCCGTCCTCATACACCGGGCCCCGAGACCCAGCGGGGCAGTAGATCTGATCCCACAATCAGACTATCCACTGCTTCAGGGTCTGATCTCATCCAGAACACCACGAGTTCAGAGTTCTGGAACTCACACTGTTCCTCACCACCACACAACACACACACCCAACCCTCCTGTGTGCACACACACACACACAGGAAGTGAGGCCTTTAAATCAGACAAAACTCCAACCTGGCAGCTCGTTTCATATAAACAAAATAATTCAGGGTTTATTTAGAAACAAAAACTAGAAAACAAAAAGTACACCTGTTTACAGGCACTAAGGAATTTCAGTTCAAAGCTATCATTCATTTTTGTACTTTTCAACACGGCACCGTTAAAAACTTCACCAACGACATATTATACTTTATTACTCCACAACCCACAGAAAAAAAACCCCGACCCGTCTTAGTTATTCGGATCAATTGTGCGGGCTATACATCCCACCCGTATACAGGCACCCCGCTCAGACCGATTCGTTCCACTGAGAGGGGGGAGGGGCGCAAAATGCACTGCACGCCAATCAGAGCGCATGAGGTGAGACAAACTGCCTAATCACAACGCAGAAGGCGGGACTTGTTCTAAAACAGATAGGATCTGTAGTTAGTCTTGGAAACATACAGTATATTGAAATACTAGAAAGACCCAGAACGTTTTTATGTGTCTACAACCACTAAACATTAAATATTAAATACATAAATTGTCTATAGGTTGAAAGGATAGGCTTTAAAAAGACAAGCGCCTCATATTTGCCGCGGAAACGCGCCTCGCGTGCTGAAACAAAGAGGACTGCTGTTAACGGACGGATGCTAACTCAGCTAACTCAGCTAGCCGGACGGTCACGGTTCTGAGTGAAAATATACACATAAAAAGAACACCACACCAATTTAGGCACAAACTAAAAGCACTTAATGACCCAGAACATCGTTTACATCATAACTTACTGTTCTTTCTCGTGTCATTTGGGGGATTTTCCTTCCTAACCGAACGCGCTCGGCTTCTCTCTTCCTTCCCCCTCAGTCTCTGAGCGCCATTCACATTACTGCAGCAATGAAGGAGGGTGGGCGGGGCTACAACGTCACTCATTAACTCGCAAGGGCGGGGCCATATATACACATGGGCGGAGCTAATATCTACCAGAAGTGAACGCCCTCCTCAGTCACTGAAGTCCTGTAGTGATTATTTATTACTAGGGAGCCAATTACTACACTGTCCTCCATCTCACCACTCCTCTTCATCACTCCATCTCACACTCACACCGTTTTCTCTCCTCTATGTTTTCCTTTGCTTTTTTTTCTCTTGTTATTTTTTTCTTCATGTGTTAACCCCTTAGCGGGTTATGGCTGGAGGGATATTGTCGTTGGCTCGGCGGGCAGGCACGTGGCATGACAATAATTTTGTCCGGGCCAATGCTCGGCTCATATGTATGATAGCTTTCTGAGATTGTGCATAGGCACTCCCTATGACTTAAACCCATGTGTGGGGTAGCTAATTCGCATATGTGACCTTTGACCTTGGCACATGACCTTGGGACATGGCGGCGGCGTGACGATAACTCTGCCCAGGCCATTGCTCGGCTCATGCACAGGCCAGCTTTCTGAACTTTTGCGTTGGCACTCCCTATGACCTAAACCTGGGTAGCTAATTTGCATATGTGACCTTTGATCTTGGCACAGTGACCTTGAACATATAGTTTGTCCAAGTCACTGCTCGGCTCATAAGTATGATAGCTTTCTGAAATTTTGCATAGCAACTCTCTATGACCTAAACCTGTGTGTGGGGTGGCTAATCACATGTTGATTGTCCGAAACTGTTTGTATGGGGGTGACTTTTGTCCTCTGTGCGCTTGAGGCGTCCTGGCTGAGGGGTTACGACGTTTAATAGAACGCCTATTTTTTCTCTCTCATACCCTGTCATTGCATTTTCAATCCATCTTTCATTTTCCCATTTTCTCTTTTCTTTTCTTCTTCTCTTCACTAATCTGCTTGCTTGGACCCCAGAAATTATAGTTTGCAGCTATTTTTTTATATAAATATTTTCCCATTGTTTGTTTATTTATTTATTATATTTATAACTATAATTATATTTATATAAGTATATGAGTGTGGGTAAAAAGTTACAGTAATAAAATAAACCCAAAATTTAACAAAAAGAGAAATAATACACTATAAGGTAAAATGGAATATATTCCTAATACTTTAAATAAATAAATAAATAAATATAGTGCCCCAATACCATTTAATAAAAATATAAATACTTTAATATACATTAATCATTTATTTATTAAAATAGATTTTTACTGTTATAACTATTTTAATAGATTAATAAAATAATTATAATGCAGATTACTCTGTGTGTGTGTGTGTGTGTGTGTGTGTGTGTGTTCACGTATCGTGAAGCTGTACTGATTCAGTACTGACTGAGTATCCCAGTGTACTTCAGAGTTTCATCCACATTTCTGGTAAGGGCTGTGTAACACCCTAAAGTTGTATCACCCAAACGCTATTAAGAGGTCTCACTTCCTGTCATTTTGTGTCACTTCCTGTCAGGGTTGAGAAAGTCTTTAGAGAACTATTTAGGTTTTATTACATGCATGTCGACTTCTCTTTCCTTTAGGATTTCATCAACTCCAGTGGAGTTCATCAAAGAGCCAGCATCACTCAACATCATTAAAGAGCTCAGATTACCCACAATGCACTTTACATTCCAAATCTGAGTGAAAGCGTAGTAACTCACTAACTAGATAACCAACCAATAAAGCAGACAATTACCTAACCGGCAAATAACTAAAACAAAAAAACAAACATAGAATAACTAACAAACAAATACAGACTACCTAAAAAATACTACAGACTAACTAACTAGCCAACAACTACAGGATAACTAACCAGCAACTACAAAGCAACAACTACAGCATAACTAACCAAGAACTAACCAACAGCCACAGACTTACCAACAACAGCAGACTAAAGAACCGAACAACTAACTAACTAACTAACTAACTGACCTGTTTAATCTAAAAGCATCTCCTGATTTCAGACATGACGCCCCACGTGGTTGCAGGTTCGTCGCAGGTTGAGATTAGAAGCAATTCAATTGAATTTTGTTTTGTTGTGAACAGCAGTGGTACTTTTACATTCTGAATGATTCTTTATGTTTGATTGTTTATTTTATTTCATATTTTGCGATCACTCGTAGCTATACGTATCTACGTACAGACGTTTTCCTTTGAAGTGTAAAGGTGTGTGTGTTTTTATGGATATGTTTGAGCACCCCTGTACTCCACACTGGGATTTACTGTCTGAGAATCTTAAACAATACCTTCTACACATATTTTCCTCCGTCACACCATCTCTGAGGAACTGTCTGGAGCAGCTGCATAACACTATGACTTCCTGTGACAAACTGAAGACAGAAATTGAGCTCTGTGAGGTCGGCCTCCCCACTTTCTCAAAAGTTAAAAGTAGCTCTGCCATTCGTTTGTGCTGGTTTGTGCTGTTGAAAGAAATAATTTTGCTTTTATGATTTCAAAGTACTCTAAATTCATAACAGCAAAATCATTTCTTTCAACAGCACAAACGTAGCACAGCGCTTTGGTGTGATCTGGGCGTGGGGGGTGGGGGGTGGGGGTGTTGAGTGACCTCACAGGCCAGAAAATGCATTTTATAATTACTTAAACACCTTAATAGCACAAATGAAAACTTTTACGGCACAAACAAATGGCAGTGCTATTTTGACATTTAGAGAAGGGGGGGGGGGGGTGGATGGTATTAACCAATTCAGCACTTTTTAAAATATAGTTTTTTTCTTATCGCCAGACTGGGGCGGTTTGGGAAGCTCTCCAGAGGTGTGGTGATTCGGGATGCATCGTCCACGCGGTTAGCGGTGAAGGTGAATTGTATAACCGTAATCATCTCTGATGAGCGGTGTCTTATCTCTGCTTTTCTCAGACGTCACAGAGTAAAACATTTCCACCCGAGGCAGTAAAACCACTGCCGGAATGTTCCATAATCTACGGTTTATATAATCTAGAGCCGATTAGCACAGGTCAGTGGGGAACACACACACACACACACACACACACACACACACACACACACACACACTAATTACCATGTATTTAAATTAATTTGTTTGTACTGTCCCCTAACTGGTGTGTGTGTGTGAGAGAGAGAAAGAGAGAGAGAGAGTATTGTTGTCCTTTCTGCTCTCAGCCAATCAGAACACACCGTACTGGCCTGTTTAAGATCACTCATACAGTATTGGTTGAGAAACATGAGTGAATAAAGCATTTATTGTTGAAGGACTGATAAAACAATCTTCATGTCTAACATCAAGGATGTAGAGAAAAAAAACGATACATCGCCCTGTTCAGAAAATAGCATTTAAAATATTAAATAAATAATATTATACTAATATTAACTCCACCGCGATACATATTGTAGTGGTTAGCCAGTCCGTTTCGCAGCAAGAAGGTCCTGGGTTCGAGTCCCAGGCTCAGCAAAAGCATATTCAACCTGTGCTTGTGTGAGTTTCCTCCGGGTATTCCGGTTTCCTCCCACAGTTCAAAGACATGCACATTAGGCTAACTGGCTGTTCTAAATTGCTCCTCGTGTGAGTGTGAATGGTTGTGTGTGTGTGTATGTGTGTGTGTGTGTGTTGGACATGCGATGCTCTTGACATAGGCTCCATTCTTCCCAAGTAGGATTAAACGGCTAAGAAAATGAACGAATGAATGAATGTGCTCCTAGGGATTGATAAAGCTTGCCTTGACTTTTCTATCCACAACTTTGTCCCTGAGACCTTTTAACAGAGTCTTGCCACCCATAGTTGATTGTTACGTTACCCAAGCACTGGAATTCTGTAGGAGCTGCTGTTTTAATGCCGAATTAATCAGAATGATTGCAGTTGATCACAAGGAGAAGACAATTAGCTTGGTGTGCAATAGCGAAGGTGATTAGTCACAACTGATGAAGTTTACAGGTATCTTAGAAGAGGAGGTGATCCTTTAACCAAGATGGTGTTGTTTTTTTTTTTTTTATATTAATTATTGGTATTTCGTTACTTGACTGTTATAAATTTCTCTGAGTAAATACAGCTCCAAGAGTATTGTTTTTGAATGTGTCTTTATTTTAGACATCTTTCTCCAGTCTTAATAAGATAGTTTATTTAGGTTTAATACCTGTGATGTGAGTCAATTATAACAACAACAACAACATCAACAATAATGATCATAATAATAATAATAATAATGATAATTAAAGGTCATTAAAGTTCATGTTTCTGTAATCTGGTTAATGCGGTGTGTGTACAGTCCGTCCTCATATCCACGCCAGCGTAAGTCGGATCAAACACCCTCAATACCCATAATGCCTTGCTGTAGAAAGCAGGGGGGCAATGACAGATGATGTGTGTGTATGTGTGTGTGTGAGTGAGAGAGAGAGAGAGAGAGAGAATAATAGAAATACATTCAATGCAAATTTCACCTGTCCTGTTCAATAGTGTGTGTGTGTGTGTGTGTGTGTGTGTGTGTGTGTGTGTGTCTTACCATGTCTGAAAAAGTGTAGTGTCCCCTTAAACTTCATGTTCAGTTTTCAATCCATAAGAAAAGTCAAAAATGTAAAGCATTAATATCCAACGTGTTCAGGAGAGACAGTCCGGTACAAGTGTTCAGTTCTGTGTGTGTGTGTGTGTGTGTGTGTGTGTGTGTGTGTGTGTGTGTGTAGGAGTGCTGTTACTGAGATGAGGCTCCATGCCGGGTTAAATATAGGCCATGAGGGAAAGGGGAGGAGACCTAACTGTGTATGGCCCTGTCCTATTACAGACCTTTACACACACACACACACACACACACACACACACACACACACACACACACTGCTTAAAGTTCCATGGACGTGTCATTTTAAAACAATGTGTCCCATGATAACCTTAACCTTTTTTAAAAATACCAGGTTAGAGGAATATGATATAGGTTGTACATTAATATGCAAATTGGACACGCCCACATTACTCAGTACTCATTAAGCACCAGAATTGACATTGTCACAAAGCAGCTTTACACAGTAAAATTAAATTAGGGAGGAATCTAAAAAATTTTCTACAACTCCCTACACATCTCTAATGAACAAGCCCACGGCGACAGTGGCAAGGAAAAACTCCCTCAGTTGTCACGAGGAGGAAACCTTGAGAGAAACCAGGCTCAGGAGGGAAACCCATCCTCATTTGGGTGAAGCCATAAAATACAAACCATATAAGAAAATTTCATTAC
>JAOUQZ010000031.1:663719-668719 GCA_028564935.1 Neosilurus hyrtlii
GTCATCCGGGAGGAGCTCGGAGTAGAACCGCTGCTCCTTCGCGTTGAGAGGAGCCAGTTAAGGTGGCTCGGGCATCTTATTAGAATGCCTCCCGAACGCCTCCCTGGTGTGGTGTTTTGGGCATGTCCAACCGGGAAGAGACTCCGCGGTTGACCCAGAACACGCTGAACTACGTCTCTCGGCTGGTCTGGGAACGTCTAGCTGCCCCCGTGACCCGACCCTGGAAGAAGCGGAAGATGATGATGATCATGATGATGATGACTTTCAATCATATCCCTTTTCTTGTCCTTGCTAGCTCCACCTCCTTTTCTCTATGAATAACACAAGTGTCCACACTTTATTTCTCTTTTACTGCAAAAATGTTGGCCCGGTGAGCTATTCAGGGTGGGATGGGGCGCCCGGTGAGCTGTTCAGGGTGGGATGGGGCGCCCGGTGAGCTGTTCAGGGTGGGATGGGGCGCCCAGACAGCCTCCCTGTGACCCTAATAAGGATTAAGCAGCTTAGTGGTACAGCATGTCCACCTCACAGTAAGAAGGTCCTGGGTTCGAGTCCTGGGCTCGGCGCAGGCGTGTCTGTGTGGAGTTTGCATGTTCTCCACATACTTGCGTGGGTTTCCTTCAGGTACTCCAGTTTTCTTCCACAATCCAAAAGAAATGAACATTAGGCTAATTGGCCTTTCCAAATTATCCCAATGTCCAAGTGTGAATGGCTGTGTGTGTGTGTGTGTGTGTGTGTGTGTGTGTGTGTGTGTGTGTGTGTGTTGGCCCTGTGATGGACTGGTGAGCTGTTCTGAGTGTAGCCCACCTTCACCCAGAGTTGGCCTCTCTCTGACCCTAGTAGGATTAAGCGGTTTGGGAGATGAGAGAGAGAGAGAGTGAGGAAGAGAGAGAGAGAAACAGACAGAGGGAGAGAGACAGAGAGAGACAGAGAGAGAGAGAAAGAGAGAGAGACAGGGGAGAGGGGGGAGAGAGAGAGACAGAGAGAGAGAGACAGAGAGAGAGACAGAGAGAGAGACAGAGAGAGAGACAGACCGAGAGAGAGAGAGAGAGAGAGAGACAGACCGAGAGAGAGAGAGAGAGACAGACCGAGAGAGAGAGAGAGAGACAGACAGACCGAGAGAGAGAGAGAGAGAGAGAGAGAGAGAGAGAGAGACCTTTATCATCTCGTTCCTCTGTGATTCAGGGTCTCGTCCGGCCATCGGCAAAATTCTGATCTTCTGTGTTTTGGAGCATCGATCAGCCAGAGAGAGAGTCATCTTCCTGTGGGTTGCGCTGTCTGTTGAGTGGGGTCTACACACACACACACACACACACACACACACACAGAGTTTAAGGTTTGTGGAGTGGTTGTGGAAGGAGTCTCCAGTGCGAGGGCTGTGTGTAGTGCTGTACCTGAAGGTGAGTTTGGTTTTGAACACAGCCTGACCCTGCAGTCCTGTACCCTGTCTGATAAACAGGTGATTGTGATCTCCCTGCAGAGGAGCTTTATACACATCAAACACCTCATTACCCAGGTGTAGGGACATGCTACACACACACACAGAGAGAGAGAGGGGGGGGGGGAAGAGAGAGAGAGCTGAATCAGTGTTTCACATCAATTCATCCTGAAGAAATAAAACGTTTACATGATCGATTCATTTCACCGAACACTCAGTGACGCCGGTGACACAGACTGTTACTCGGAGTACTTGTGGTTACAGGTGTACAAAGAACTCAATCTTCTCACCTGCCGTCAGACCACTTAACGATACGCGCGTTGCTCTCGCGGATCTCGTTCCCCTCGTCGTCACGGCGACTGCGCCACCTGATAGTGTTCTCCACCTTCAGCTTCAGCCTGGTTCTACCTTCTTCATCCAACATCTCCTCATCCTCAAACTCATCTTCATAATACTGAGGATCAAACGGCCTGGGGGGGGGGGGGGGGTGGGGGTGTTAATATTATTCCAAAAGAATGAAATGCACAAACACATACACGCAGACACACCCACACACACAGACACCCAAAAACACACGCTGACAGACAGACGCCCCTACACGCAGACACATGAACACACACGCAGACACATGAACACACACGCAGACAGGCACACTTGAGCATACACACAGTGGTGGCATAGTGGTTAAGGCTGATCCGAAGGTCAGTGGTTCAATCCCCACTATCACCACTGTTGGGCCCTTGAGCGAGGCCCCTAACCCTCAGTTGCTCAGTACAAGAAAAAAAAAAAAAAAGATAATTGTAAGTCGCTCTGGATAAGAGCATCTGCCAAATGCTATAAATGTAAATGTAAATGTACACACACACACACACACACACACACACACACACACACACACACACACACACACACACACACACCTGGGCTCCACACTGAGGAAGTTGGGTAGTTTGACGAAGTAAAGGTCACTTCCCAAATCCGTGCTGACTTTGGGAATCTCCACCTCTATTCGGGTCTCTGGAATCGGCTCCTCCTCCTGCTGCTCTCCTTCCATACCTTCCTCATTATCCTGGACCAATACCATCATCACCATCATCACTACCTCAGATGATGAAGTCATCATGTTCACATGTGGTGTGTGAAGGTGTGTCTCACCAGTGGTTGTCCAGGTGTGGGCGGTTTCTCATTATCGCTGTCTGAAGAGATGTCGTCTGCTTCACCGAACAGATCGTCTGCGGCACTTTTCTTACCTGCACACACAAACGCTGTAGGCTTTGGCTCCTAAACCCAGGATGTACTAAACACATGAACACTCAGAGCCATCACAGACCCCACGAGTCTACAGTGCTCATGATGTGATCAGACTGAGGATGTCTGGGTGATGTGGTTTATATTCATGCAGGTCCTCACCCCTCTGTGTCCCCACGTCACTGTCCGAGTCAGAATCAGACGCTGCTTTCTTCTTCTTCTTCCGTCCCACAAAGTCATCTTCACTGTCACTGTCTTTAACTGAACCTGAGAGAGAGAGAGAGAGAGAGAGAGAGAGAGAGAGAGAGAGAGAGAGAGAGAGGATCACTTTTAAAGATCAAAACATGTATCATTATTAAGATGTTTAAACTATTGTTTCTTAAAATTTTTTAATGCAAAGGGTTTGGAAACGTCATACTTTGGCTCCACCCACCAGACTTGTGGTCCCTCCCTTCGTCGTTAGAGTGATCTCGCTCGTCGTCTGAGTTACGCCGCCTCTCCTCGTCCTCTGATAGGTCAGACCGCGGGCTGCCGCTTTTCCCCTCACCCCCCCACTTCTCATCCCCCGAGTGTCCGTCTCTCACCGAGCCCTCTCCATCTGAGTGGTCTGACATTGGCGTGACGCTTCCTCTTCCAGAACGATGACTTCCTGCCCCAGAAACTGGACTCCCTGCACCAGAGGCTGGACTTCCTGCTCCAGAGACAGGACTTCCTGCCCCGGAGACAGGACTTCCTGCTCCGGAGACAGGACTTCCTGCCCCGGAGACAGGACTTCCTGCCCCGGAGACAGGACTTCCTGCTCCGGAGACAGGACTTCCTGCCCTGGAAGCGGGACTCCCTGTTCCGGAGGCGGGACTTCCCACATCAGACCTGTGACTGAAGAATATTTACCACAGCACAGCCATTAAATACAGTAATGATGATGTTGTAACATGTGACTTAGGTACAGTACGCTCAGGATTACCCACCTGTGAGCATCATCATCATCTTCCTCTTCGTGATGTCCCTCTGAGCCACTGTGTTGCTCTGCCTCGGAGTGCTCACTGGCGTCCGATTGGTTGTCATTCCCAGAGTGTTCTGATTGGTTGTCACTGCCCCGCTCATCCTCACTATCGTCCCCAAACAGCTCTTTGTTGCTCGGCTTCCCACCATCATGTCCGTCATCATCGTCGTCATCGTCACCATCGTCTTGATCCCTGTCGCTCCCACTACCAGAAGCGTTACTGACTGAGCGTGGCCTCTCCTGCTCCGAGTCGGACCCGGAGCCCGAGCCAGAACCGGAATCTGAGAGGAAGAGAATGATGAAGATGAAGAGTATAATGATGATGAAGATGATGAAGAGTATAATGATGGGGTGATGTGATGCAGTGAAGCGGAAGTCTTGTCTCCTCTAACAGCACATCTGGGAAAGTTTGCATCACAGCACTTTACCAACAATTACAGAATCCAATTAATAAAAACCAACACATCAAGCTTTCTTCCTGTTCAGAGTCTCGTCTATTTTTATAGAAACCTTTAGAGGAAGTTCAGAGCGCGTGATTATAAACCTGGGGGGAGTGAAATCTGCACCAGAGACAGAAAACTAATCACCATCACCTGACCAATCAGAGTCCAGGACTCAACCGGCAACTAATCAGCTCCAAACACACCACGATGGGGTTCTACTGAGGAACCAGTACCAGCTTCTCTGGAACACAACCGGTACAAACAACTCGCTGGTGTAACAGAGCGGCGTGATGAAAGCATGAACTCCGCCCCCTCAGGATTTCATCTCCATAAAACCAAAAGCGCTCGGAACTTAATAACTACAGCAAAACAACCCACACCCGTCCTTACCCTGCTGTTCATTATCGCTATCACCATCACTGCCGAACAACTCGTCCATATCCGCCATTTTCAGAACCCGACATGAAAATAATAACATCCGGGTTAACGCCACACGCCACGCAAATAAAAGTCCTGTATTACTTCCGGGTTAAAAAGTGATCTCGAATTATATTTTTATTGTAATAATAATAATAATAATAGTAATATTAAGAGTAATAATAACAACAAAAACAACAACAATAATAATAATGTCTGGGTTAACTCCACACAAAAAAGTCCTATATTACTTCCGGGTTAAAAAGTTATCTCGAATTATATTTTATTGTAATAATAATAATAATAGTAATAACAACAACAACAACAACAAGTATAATAATAATAATAGTAACAACAACAACAACAATAATGATAATAACAACAACAACAATGATAATAGTAATAACAATACTACTTCTACAACTACTACTACTAATAAATATAACAACAAAAC
>JAOUQZ010000031.1:671219-677410 GCA_028564935.1 Neosilurus hyrtlii
CGCCCTCGCCCGGAGTTGGTTGACATGGGCACCAACTTCCCCGCAACCATTATTATGATAAATCGACTTACAGAAATCAATTAATTAATTATTATTATTACAATTATGGAATTGCAGATTAGCTGGGTTGCCAGTTATTCTTTTTTCATTCCGGTGGATGCGCCATGTTTCAGGTTTGTTTAGAGCTTTTGCATAAAAATTTGCATGACAAACATTTTCCTTCTTCGGATGAATACATACAAAGAGCTTAAGTTTGCCCTGTTTCACTTCTGAGACCTGATAGTAGCAGGGAATAAATAAAATAAATGTCTAAACACCACTTGATTTCAACTCGAAAATGTTATATTTGTACTTTAAGGTCTGTTCCTGTAAAACAACATCCTAAAGTCGTTTACACTGAAATATTCTTCAGATTTCAAGGAGAATATTGAAGCACACACAGACATTTCAAAGAATAAAAGAACATAATGTTTTTCTTATTTGTAATTATCTGGAAAAAACTCTGACACATTAGTGACGTCCAGATTTTCAACACACTTTATTATAAATAAACAGAATCTGACACATCACTGAGAAAAATCAGGAAACTTAAGTTTATTTATTTATTCATTCATTCATTTTCTGAAGCGCTTTATCCTAATTAGGGTTGTGGGGAGGCTGGCGTCCATCTGTACAGTACACCCTGGACAACTCGCCAGGCTTGCTTGCTTTCTTTCTTTCTTTTTCACTGTTCTAAACAAATTGAATTGCATAAAATATATTCAGTGGTTATAAAAAGCTATATTTTGTTGCTGCCTGAAATGGAGACACACAGAAAATATTACTTGTATTTACTCAACAGAACTTATAACAAGTAAAAGATATAATAGCAACAATTAAAAAAATAATAACAATTAAAAACTAGAATCATTGAGAGAGTTAAACAGTTCAGTGTCCCTCTTGTCAGTACTTTATGAGCCACCTGTTTGTTGGGATTCTTCTCTACCACCGTTACACATGTAGACTGTACAATATTTACCCACTCTTCTTCAAGAATTCAATGGACTTTCCCCCCACCCACTGTTCTTTCTATCATGACGGGTGCCCCAGTCCCTGCTGCAGAGAAACAACCCCATACCAGGATCCTACCACCAACTCCATGCTTTACTGTATGGATGTGTTCTTTGGATGGTAAGCAGTTTGGGCTTTTGGCCGGATATACGGTTTGGTGCTGAGGCCAAGTAATTCGATATAAGTTTCTGATCCTAGTACATTTTTCCATTCAGCTTCAGAATCTTCAAGGTGTGTTTTGACAAAACTCACTTGAGACTTGGCGTTGTTTTTTTTTAAACCATCTCATACAAGTCACATTTGTGGACGGTAACTATAGGCCTCTCAGTCGCCTTTCTGACTAAGATAATGTTTTGCGAGAGCATTCAATGCTTTTTAAATCAATAGTAGTGTTTTATAATTAATAATAAATGTGAACTTTAAGTGGGAGTGCAGTGCAGTGCGGAGTAGATGGTGGTGATGTGATCATATCTCCTATTTCTAGTTAGGATTCTTCCAATAAGCTAATCTCAGGATAACAAAAGCATGGACACGTTTTTCCAAATCATGCAGAGAAATGATATTTCTTATCTTAGTAATATTTCTAAGATGAAAAAAGACTATTTTAGTGTTTAATATAATTTGCATGACTGGAGTTAATAATCACACACAGGACTTTTCCATGACTGTGGGGCATTGTAGAAAGATTTGTCCCCTACTGCATCCTTTATTATTTGTGTTATCAATAAGTAACCTGTGGAACCTTGTCAAACAGCAAACTTAACAGTAATACATACCAAGAATTTACATCTGTAAACTGATAATGATCAGTATATAAGACCTAAACCAGGAGAGGGCCATTCCCTCAACTCCAACAACATTTTGTAGTATATTAAGGACAGTAGTATGATCAATGGTGCCAAAAGCTGCTTTAAAGTCAAGTATCACACAAGGAGACACAACCCTTATCAGAGGCCAGTAGTAGCTCATTTGCCACCTTAACGAGTGCCATCTCTGTGCTATGATGAGGCATAAATCCTGAGTGATGCGTTTCATAAATGTTATTTCGCCATTGATATCAAAATAAGTCCTGCACAACAGCTTTTTGTGAAATCTTGAAGATAAAGAGGAAGTTTGATCTTGGACTAAAAAATTTAAAAGCTGACGGGGTTGAGGTCAGTTTTTTAATTAGACATTTGATAACAGCTAGTTCAAAGAATTTAGGTACATAACCAATTCTAAGAAAATAATTAAAGAGTAGCGGTATTGGTCATCCTTACATTATAATCTGTGCTTATGTGATAGGTTTAAACAATACAGACACTTATTTGAACATAAATGACCATAAAAAGCACAAAACTGGTCATTTTATCCTGTGGCTTACTAGCGGGGGTTGAACTGCCGGGGTTAGCAGTCTTCCCCGGAAGTGACGTCAACACGTTGGGCCATAGGTACCCTTTAATTACATTTAATAGGGGGTTGATTATTTCTGGTTGTATCTGGTTAAAAGAAACTGGTACTGGATCTAGTACACAGGTTGATGATTTTGATAAGAAAATGAATAAGATTTGCTCGGTCTACTGAAGTTAAACATTCTCTTCACTGATCCGATAATGGTATTTTGTTATATACTGGGTTTGTTATTTAAGTATCGATCTTTAAGTTCACGTTGGGCCACTGGGACGTGGTGTCTTTGGTACAGGAACGAGGCAAGACGTCTTCCAACGCGCAGGGACCCTCTGTAGAGGGACCCTGATGGTCTTCATACCACTCCAAACCTCTCTCATGTTGTTATGTTGGAGTTTCCACTCCTGCTTTCTCCTGTAATTGTCCTTAGCCTCCCTGATCTTGACTCTCAGTAAACTTTATACCATGCACCTTTGACATATCATGCACCCTTCTGTGTATGTCTCTAAATGTGTGAATATGTGGATAGATGTATATGTGTTTGCATGTACAGGATATATGTATGTATATGTGTACATATAGGTATGTGTATATATCTGTATGTAGGTATATTCACATATATAGCTTAGAGTTGTTACCTTAGTTGTCTTTTGTGTACTTTTCATAACTGCTGCTAAACAGAGAGCTGCTAAAGTGATTTTCATTGTTCATGCAACGGTTGACAATAAAGATCTCCAAACTTTATCTTTAAAAAAATACAAAAAAACAATATTATTATTATTATTATTCAATTTCTAAGCTGCTTAATCCTAATTAGGGTCACCAGGAGGCTGGTGTCCATCTCAGATGACTCTAGGTGAGGGCAGAGTACACCCTGAACAGCTCACCAGGCCATCGCAGGGCAGAAACACGCTGACGGCTATGCAGCCTATACCTGACGAAAATCAGCAATGGTTCTACTACATTCCTCTCACCACAGACAGTGACAGACATGGTTGGCCTTTGATAACCCAGTTAGCTGCATTGGGGGGAGAGCAGTGACAACTCGATGATAATGGGGCATGAACCCCCGACCTATGGATCAGTAATCCAGCATCCTACCACCGGGCCACCGCTGCCCTATCATTATTATTATTATTATTATTATTATTATTATTATTTGCAGAAGAGGGTCGGGTGGTCCTGGGACATTCAGGCTGGTTAGGCTCATCATCAGCTCAGGTACCCTTACCCCTTCTACACGCAGCCCAGACATCGAATGGGATTTCTCCCAGGAAGCACTGCCTAGTTAAACCCACCAAGAACTTTTCGGAGAATATGAAGACTCCCAAACACTGCAGCCTTCTGCATTGCCCAGACTGTCAGAAGGGCTGAGTACAATTCCTTATAATAATAATAATAATAATAATAATAATAATAACAACAACAACAACAACAACAACAATTATTATTATTAATATTGTTGTTGTTGTTGTTATTATTATTATTATTAATAATTATGTAAATTTTTTATTTAATTAATAATTTATTTTGATGGTTTTACGACAGTCGATTGGTGCAGTCGTTTCTAATAAACCTTGTAATTGGTTATTTATCCTGTCAATCAATAGGGTTTCTCGTCCTGTAAGCCTCGCCCCGTTGCGAGCTCGTCACTAGTACGCGTGCGTGGATAGGCAGCGCATGCGCATTACAGTTCGGGCAGGGGGACTCAGATCGGGCTGTGACTGAATTTGTTGGAGTTCGCTAACAGGAAGAAAAGGGTGCAGAGGGAGTCAGTGCTGGGGAGCCAAACTCTGAGATTCCGGTGAGTAACAGAACTTTATTGTGGGATTAATGTCGGTTTCCGGTCGGTTCGTGGAGGACGGGTGTTTAAAAACACCGTGTGTGATATGAGGGATTAGCAGGTTAGCATGGGGCGGGAGTGCACTGGTGTATCTTCACTCAATCACTTCAGGGACTTTCACCGGTTTATTCTCTTTAATTTAGTGTTAAAGTTTATTATTGACTAGCAGGACTGATGAGTTAGCATGTAGCTAATGTTTCTGAGGTAGCAAAGCTAACAGCTGTGGTCTGACTTTGCATAACTGAGATACACAGGGCAAGTCAGCATTAAATCTAACTTTAAATATAATATAATTTAAAAATATCCAAGTTATACATATTTAAACATCATAGCAGTTGAAACCGAACACTTTTTGAAGAGAATATTAAACAGTTTGTTATGGAAGCTCTGTTAAACCGAGCGCCGTGTGTGAATTAACTTAAGGACAGGAGGAGGGTCACATCCCAAACCTCCGCCTCAGCTCCTCAGTTAAGTGCCCTGGCTAGGGAGTGAAACAGCGGGGGTTAATGACAGTGTAGTGCGCGGTGAGTGTTCACTATCTGACTCGTTCAGGATTATTTTAATCAAGTGACGAGTTAAGGTACATCCTCGCGCTCAACAAGTCGTAAATAATCAGCCTCACGCCACACTCTCTGTGTAGAGATACAGCACGAGCACATCCCCGGAGAGGGAGGGCGGGCGGGCGGGGTCTCGTGCGGGTCATGTAGTTGCGCGGGCATGCGCGCGCTTCAGGGTGTCAGTGGGTTTCCACGCGCGTGCTCGCGACAGAGAGAGAGAGAGAGAGAGCGCGAGTCTTCTTCCGCGCGGTCTCGCTGTCTCCGCATAACACATGCCCACCCAACACTACCTATATTACTGGTGTGTGTGTGAGAGAGAGAGAATGAGTGAGTAAGAGAGAGATAATGCACTGAGCCAGATTTAAAGTGTGTGTAATCTTTAAAAGGGTGTGGTCACGCGCCTTGTGTTGTTCGCAGTGTTTACTCTTTAGCTGGAGGGAGCTGCTGATTTCTGAGATTGTGTATGAGAGAGAGAGAGACAGAGAGAGAGAGATGCCTTTTGTGTATTTTACTGTAGCTGCTGGGTTTTTCATGTTTTGTGTGATACATAAGATGTGTCTATCTGGGTGTTACTTTCTCTCTCTGTCTCTCTCTGTGTATGAGAGAGTATTATTTAGTCCTGTGTGTGTGAGAGAGTATTATTTAGTCCTGTGTGTGTGAGAGAAAGTATTATTTAGTCCTGTGTGTGTGAAAGAGTATTTAGTCCTGTGTGTGAGAGAGAGTATTATTTAGTCCTGTGTGTGTGCGAGAGTATTATTTAGTCCTGTGTGTGTGTGAGAAATAGAGTATTATTTAGTCCTGTGTGAGAGAGAGTATTATTTAGTCCTGTGTGTGTGAGAGAGAGAGAGAGTATTATTTAGTCCTGTGTGTGTGTGAGAGAGAGAGAGTATTATTTAGTCCTGTGTGTGTGAGAGAGAGAGAGAGTATTATTTAGTCCTGTGTGTGAGAGAGAGCGAGAGTATTATTTAGTCCTGTGTGTGTGAGAGAGAGAGTATTATTTAGTCCTGTGTGTGTGAGAGAGAGAGTATTATTTAGTCCTGTGTGAGAGAGAGAGTATTATTTAGTCCTGTGTGAGAGAGAGAGAGTATTATTTAGTCCTGTGTGTGTGAGAGAGAGTAAGTATTATTTAGTCCTGTGTGTGTGTGTGAGAGAGAGAGTATTATTTAGTCCTGTGTGTGTGTGTGAGAGAGAGAGAATTATTTAGTCCTGTGTGTGTGAGAGAGAGTGTATTATTTAGTCCTGTGTGTGTGAGAGAGTATTATTTAGTCCTGTGTGTGAGAGAGAGTATTATTTAGTCCTGTGTGTGAGAGAGAGTATTATTTAGTCCTGTGTGTGAGAGAGAGTATTATTTAGTC
>JAOUQZ010000031.1:681330-693225 GCA_028564935.1 Neosilurus hyrtlii
GAACATAACTGCTGTGCTACAGCTTTTTCTAAGATTTTGGAGATAAAAGGGAGGTTTGATATTGGCCTGTAGTTGGATAGTTGGTGAGAGGTTTGATAACTGCTAGTTTAAAAGATTTAGGTACATAACCAGTGCTAAGGGAAGAGTTAATTATATTTAATAATGGGTTGACCACTTCTGGTTGTACCTGTTTAAAGAAACATGTAGGTACTGGATCTAGCACACAGGTTGATGATTTAGATGACACTCGCGTCGCCAAAATTTAGAAACCTTGTGTTATAGGATCTGTTCATGCAGAGGTTTGTGTTTTTAGCTGTACAGCTTTAGGTTTTAATGTGCTGTCGACTTTTGTGCCATTTTGTGTGCAGTGATCATTGCTAGGATGGTTGATAGGTTCCTTTGTTGTTCGTGAGACGTGTGACGCGACCTATTATGCCCTTTAAAAATGGGCCATATAACAACATCTGATCATTCAAATAAAAAAATTTCAGGATGAGGAAAGGAGAATTAGGGATTGTTTACTATTCTATGCTGCCATTTTAAGTTGGATTGTACACCTGTTTCATAAAAATAATTAATAGTAAACTCGACTATGGAAATAAGAAATGTTATTTATTATAATTTGCTTTTTAGTTCTCCTTTTTAATAAAATGTATACATGTGTTTTTTGCATAATTTATATTTAATTATGTACATGTTGGAACTTTTTAAATAAAATATATTCATTCATTCCTTCAAGGACATGATGGTCCCCATTCATATAGTTGACAGGCCCGGGATCAGCGAGTTGGTCAGCTCCCCCCACCCCGGGTATGGAATGCCTGGCCTTAAACACTTCACTGACGTTCAGTTGCCATGTTTATATAGAGGATGCTAGGTCGGAATTTAATTCAAAATTTTTTCCAAATAGTAGAAAAAAATATTCAAACAGTACGGACATTTAAAGAATGAATTTATTTAATAGGAAAAGATATGATAGTGTGATGTTTTTCACCGTACTGCCCTCCTCTAGTCCCGAGTGTTAACCTGAAGTCTGTTCAATACTTGTGGTTCACTGTAAGAAAAAAGCTTCACTCCCTGCTTTAGCCGTCACCCGTCTGGGTACCAGCAAAGAGGCTGCACCTAAGATCCAGGTAGGTGTGGTGGATCGTAAAAGCTGAGAAGTTCACGGAGAGAATGTTTTGTGTGGGCGTTCAGTGCTTTATAAAACAACAGTAGTATTTTATAATAAATGATGAATGTGAAGTGTAAGTGCAGTGTGGAGACGTGTGAGAAGTTGTTTGGACCAGTAATCTAATCTCAAACTAACAAAAGCATGAACAGCTTTTTCCACATCACGCAGAGACATTACATTTCTTATTTTAGTAATATTTACGAGATGAAAGAAAAATGTCCTGGTAATATAATTTACACAACTGCAGTTAATCACAGGCCAGGACTGACGCAGCAGAGGGTGCGGTTTGCACTTACTCACCGTCCGCGCTTAACTCTGCATCCGTCCAGCTAGCTGTGTGTCAGTCGATGCTTGGAGCATCGTACAAGAGATGATCTTGTTTCTGTAATACTTCATCATTATTATCGTTATGCCTGGGATGGTTCTATAATGTCCTTCCCACGTGTGTAACCTTTACTCTGGATTTACGACCGGCTGTGTTCGCCCCGTAGCTCCAGTACAGTGCTAACTCGAACACCTCTCTCAGGATATGTGCAGAACATACTATCTTTATTTTTACTGTAATCTTTAATGTCTGTTAGTGTGATCATTTCAGTCATGTGTGAAAGAGGGAGAGGCACACACAGAGAGAGGGAGAGAGAGACAGAGCGGGAGAGAGACAGAGAGGGAGAGAGTGCTCTGAGCTATACTGTACATTTACGTGGTCCTGCTAATAAAGTTTATTGAATTGAAATAGAGAGTAAGTGAGAGAGGGTGTTCTGAGCCATAACACTTGAGATTTGTGAGAGTTCTGCGTGTGTAGAGAAACACAGCAAGGTTTTATTACGCCGCCAGTCTGTTTTATTTACACGTTGGCATGAGGGAGTGAAGTGGAGATGTTTAAATGAGTCCCTTCTCCACCACCAGACACTAAATTCTCCTTCGGAGCGTTTTTCTGTTTATTTTTCCTTCTCGTTACTTCCTGTTCTTTCAAACTCACAAGGCAGATTTGTGAGATGTTTCCTGTACGGATGGTTATGAGGTGTGTGTGTGTGTGTCTGTGTGTTGGCTCAGCTACACCTTTGTTTTATTTCTGTGGAAGAGGCGTCTCAGGTTCATCTGATTTAGCACCAATTCACTGCTTCAGCTCACTGTGAGCTTTGCTTGTGGCTAAGTGAATGTGAATCAGCTGCAGCTCATTCATCAGTATACAGTTTGGTCAGGTTTCTTCAGTCAGTTACTGCAGTGTAACAAGTTTTTTAATTTGTTCAGAGCATCACATCATAACCTTAGTATTATTATTATTTTTTTATAACTGCAGTTTATCTTGTCAAACCTGAACAGCGTCACATTCCACGGTGTGACATAACTCCTCCTCAACTGATTACCCCATCTAAAAGCTCACTCTTATCACACAGTCATTACGAGGGTTAAAATTCACCCATCTCATGCTGAGATTTAACTTTATCTCTCATGTGTTTAACTCACACCACTGAATTATAAAGAAATAGTCAGACGGCCAGATTCACGAGGAAGGGGCCGTATAAAGGGATCATTCCTGGGGGATTTACAGGGAGGGAGTCAGGAATACTGAGAGGGAATCATACAGAAAAAAAGGTAAGGATGAAGTCTAATGAAGTGAAACACGCTGGAGGAATCACTGAGAGAGGTTACAGAGTTTGAGGAGGGAATCATTTAGAGGGAGTCAAGGAGTCATCAGGAGGAATCGTTACTGTTTAAAGGTTGTCTGAGGAAGGAGTCCGAGGAAGTCATCAGGAGGAATCATTTAAAGCACATATGTCAAACTCAGGCCCGTGGGCCAAAACTGGCCCGCAGTGTAATTATATTTGTCCATATCAGATCATATTAAATGTGTATTAGAACTGGCCAGCCAGTATATAGCACATGTACCGCTAATACTTTTAAATCCCAGAATGCTTTGCTAGCGCATTGGCGCTTAAGTCGAGACCGGCAAGCTCCCCCTCCTTTTCTGTTGACAGTCGTTAGCAAACCATGCTACCAGTCATCTCGGGCAAATGTAATCCACCCCTCCCCAAAAATGCCCAAACAAAAGATGGAAAACAGGAGCTTTCAAGACCGGTGGAAGGAGGATTATCTGTTCACGAATGTAAAGGACAGACCTGTTTGTCTTGTACGGAGCCTCCATGGCAGCAATGAAAGAATATAACATAAGAAAACACTATGAAACGATACACCAAGACAAGAACAAGCATCTGGACGTAAAGCAGAGGCTCCAGAAGGTAGAGGAGATGGAAAGAAGCCTGGTTTCATGACAGACCGTGTTTACAAAAGCAAAATCACAAAGTGAGGCTGCTGTAAAGGCGAGTTTTATTGTGGTAGCAGGGATCAGCGCAGCCCGTTAATGAGGCAGAGTTTCTCAAAAAGTGTACGGTCAAAGTCTGTGACATCGTGTGCCCAGATAAGCAAGCATTTTTAAATGTGAGCCTGAGCAGAAACACCGGGGCTGAGCGTGCATGTGAGCTTGCCACCAATCTACAAGAACGACTGATGGAAAAGGGAAAAGCTTTTAGCCAATGCTCCTTTGCTGTGGATGAAAGCAGGGACACACCTACCACTGCCTAGCTGTCAATCTTCATCCGTGGAGTGGACTCGAGTCTGTGTGTTACAGACGAACTTTTAGGATTAAAATCGATGCATGGCACAACCACAGGAAAAGAAATCTTTGAAGAGGTATCCAAACGTGTAAATGAAATGAAGCTGTTTGGGATAAACTCGTGGGACCGACGACAGATGGTGCACTCGCAATGTGCGGCCAAAAGAGTGGACTGGTAGGCAGGATTTGGGAGAAGATGCGAGAGAACCATGCAGGTGAGCTGACAGTTTATCACTGCTTCATACATCCGGAAGCCTTGCGTGGCAAAGCCCTGAAAATGAAACATGTTATGAGCACCGTAACACAAGTAGTGAACTTCATAAGAGCCAAAGTTTTGAATCACCGCCAGTTCAGGTCTTTTCTGGGGGAGATTGGCCCGTGATTTCGTCCCAGTTTTTAATTTTGACCCACTGTGAGTTTGAGTTTGACACCCCTAGTTTATAGGTTGTCTGAGGAGGCGATCGTTTAGAGCAGGACTGTCAGACAAATTTTCACTGAGGGCCGCATCATTAAATTTAAAGGTGATGGAGGACCAGATAATCACTGAACATCTATTCTAAAAGGGAAACCGTAAAACCTGTAGTGAAAAATAATTTGTTTAAGCATTTGTGTGACAAGCTAGCATGCAATCTTTCTTGAGTCATGAAAAACTAGCTGTTTAATTGAAATACTGCTGCCACCTAGTGGAGGGATGAAGAATTAGGTTTCATGGTAATGGAAGATGCAACGAACGTACGATAATCATATTCTTTGAAAGCTCTTGAGGGCCACATAATGTCAGTTTGTGGGCTGGATTTGGCCCGCCGCCCTTGAGATTGAGACCTGTGGTTCATCAGGAGGGACTCGTTTAGAAAGAATCACATGGAGCGAGTCATTAGGAGGGAATAGCTTGAAGGGAATCTTTTAGAGGAAGTCTCAGGGTTACTCTGTGATTTCTCACTCACTCCTCACTCCTCTCTCTCTCTCTCTCTTTCTCTCTCTCTCTCTCTCCTGTCTTGGGTCAGTTTGAGTTTAGGTAATATAGAGATGGATGTTTCAAGCCTGCTGTCCTGCTTGGGGTCAAAGGTCACATGAGGGAATCAGAAGATCCATCAAACAATGTACACAAAAAACTCTGGAAACAGTGATCTCATACTTAAGTCTCACAGGAGGAGCAACACTGAGCCTGAACATTACTCTGTGTGTGTGTGTGTTTGTGTTTGTACCCAGCATGTTTATAGTGCGCGATTCATGGTAAAACCTGTTCATGTGTGAACTGAGTGTATTTGTTTAGAGGCTCTTGAGAACCTCTCTCTATCTCCCCGTCTTCATTCTTCTCTTTTACAGGCACTCCATTGTGTTCAGTTTAGCACACACACACACACACACACACACACCGGTTTTTACCTTAAGGAAGTGGAAACGTGGTCATCATTCCATGTTCATTACTCTGATACACACCCCTATCACAAACACACACCCCACCCTGCTAAGCCCTGATTGACGATTGTGTGAATGTGTGTTTATTCAGATCCTGCCCTGCACTGGACTGTTGTGTGTTCCTGTATCTGAAGATCAGAAGTCACTTCATCATCATGGCTCTGTCTTTTAAGAAAGATCTGGAAAAGTACAAGGAGATCGACGAGGATGAGATCCTCGACAAGCTCTCTGCAGAGGAGCTGAAGCAGCTGGAGAGTGCTCTGGAGGAGATGGACCCTGAGGTGACGACTCCGAGAACTCACTCACACATATATCGTAGACAAGGTGTCAGGGAAGGTGGGGCCATAGTAGGCTTTAGAACTGCATCCTTTCTGTTTATAAAGTATAAACTGTATTAAATACGAGAGAGAGAGAGAGAAAGAGAGAGGAATGATTACCAACGAATCATTAAAACATCTTACAGTGTGTTAAAATAAAACAATGTCCTGATTTAGGGTTGAGACAAAAATATCATAATACAAGTTAATAAAGGTCATATAAAAATAACACCACCTGTAATTCATAATCCATCGCATGCATGTCTAAAATTTATTTATTTATTTATTTTAAACCCAGAATGCTTTGCTCCCAGCCGGCCTGAGACAGAAAGACCAGACGACAAAGGGAGCGACGGGATCGTTCAACCGAGAGAAGCTTTTGCAGTACCTGGAGAAAGAGGCGATGGAGTACAAAGACCGAGATGACTACGTGCCCTTCACTGGGGAGAGGAAAGGTCAGAGGTCATGATAAATCTCATGGAAAACCTGATGAGTATTGCAAAAATGTGTGGAGTTTTGCATTGTGATATTTTAATTGTATCGTTCAGCATGTGGTTTTAAATAAAGATCCATGTAAACAAAAACTACTGACTCTCACAACACTTAACATTTCATGATAAAGAAAAGCCCCATTCGTTATTGAATCTCCTCTCCTGTTTCAGCTGCGTGTGTGTGTGTGTGTGTGTATAAAACTGTAGCTCGTTCTTTGATGTGTGTTTTTAAAGCACTCCAGGAAGAATCTTGGAATTTTGTCAAAACTTAAATTCCAGCAGCATGAATCAGTGTTTATATACACACACACACACACACACACACACACACACACACACACACAGCCTTTCTGTACAGTGATGTAATTTATTGTTCAGGTCCAGATCGTACAGTTGTACAGAAACATGTCAGTGTTCCAGAGCGTATAATCCGTTCCCTCAGTTGGATACGGTACTCCTCGCCGTGTATTGGATCTGTTTCCATGGCGATGCCACAAGGTGACTGTGGGTGGAAATTGTAATGCAGGAAACCTCACACTGCTTATTTATTTATTTATTTGTTTGTTTATTTAAAGGATTCTGAGAAACAAAGCTCACACTTGATGTATTTATACAGATCCAATCATTAATCAGGCACATGTGTGTGTGTGTGTGTGTCTGTGTGTGGGGTAAACAGGAAGCAGTCAGAAGTATTCCCTTCAGTAAAAACATTCTCATTTAAATGAGTTTCAGTACAGAAACTGAAATGTCATTGTTTGTATCTCAATAGGATTATGGGTAATTTTCAACACTGCAGGATGGAATTCCAGCTTTCGGAGAAGCGTCTCCAGGAGCATCCGTCGATCATGCGCTGTTAACCCAGAGCACGCAGTGGTGCTCTCGACGTGATGTAGTCCTGATTTTGCTCATGGCAATCTTGAACTTGACCTTTCACTCTGTGGAATTCTCTACTCCCCGAGAGAGAGAGGATGTGCTGGGACTCAAAGAGGAAGAAATGGAGATTTGTGAGCGATCCGTGCCAAGGATCATCCATTTTCCTCCTTTTTCTGCTTTTCTGCTTCCTCCAGTGACGTCCATTTCCATAGCAATAACACTGTGGCACTGTAGGATTGTGGGATGTCACTATCCGCTTGTTTACACTTCTTTACAGTGCTGGATAATGATCTGGCAGATGCAGATTATTGAAGCGCTTTAACATGATTTTACACTTGGATGGAAAAGTGCTAATCTGGCTAATCATGAAACCCAGCTCTCAGGGCATGCTAGCTTTTTTAGCACCATGGGAAGCTTTTCGAGCTCTGCGACTTCAATCCTCTGGACTTGGGATCTCTACTGGAGCACACATTACCCAGAATTAAACAAAATGGTGCGTAAATAATGTTCTTAATGATTGAGTCCATCTTTTCCACCCGAGCTCAGCTGTGTTTCTCACTGCCGGAACAGAAAAACTCTCTCACAGTGTGTGTATGAGTCAAAACACAAAACAGGAAGTGTGTGTATCTGTGTGCTAGGGATGAGATCATGCAAGGGCATCCAAGGTCATTACCAGAGAGAGAGAGAGAGAGTGAGTCGTGCCTGAAAAACAGCCACAGCATCATGCCAAGTTCTGAAACAGCACACCGATTGTGCAGGACCTATACACGGGACCTCTTTGACCTTGTGAGGACCCACGCTTGACCACTACGTCATCTAGAATCGAATCTGTGTTTACGCCGTAACCATGACAAAAACTCGACACTTGCATTACTGATAGAAATATATTTAATCTAGATTGTGTGTCTGTATGTGTGTGTTTACCCCGATGACATCACACCTCTTTATAATAATGCTGTAGTAATGAAAGCATTGTAATATGAATGTTATCTAATACAGTTTAAAAAAAAAAGTAATGAAAGCATGTGAGCTCCAGTTGAGTGCTGTGTGAAATGTGGGCATGTCCTGAGTGTGAATAATAGTGTCTCTTTACCTGCACTGATCATAAGAACCGGATTGTTTTCACCTGCAGTGAACAAAGAAAATGTGTTCAAACTGATTTTTCTCCCATGATCCTCTAGGAAAGGCGTGGGTGCCTAAAGAAAAGCCACTGGAGGCCAGAAAGGAGGATGTGACGACCCTTGACCCAGAACTGGAAGAGGCTTTGTCTGGTGTTACGGACACCGAGCTGTCTGACCTTGCAGGTGAGAGAGATAGAGAGAGACACACAGAGGTGGACAAAGAGAGAGACAGTCAGAAGTGCAAGAGGAACAGACGGACTGAAAAACAGGCACAGAGACGGAGCAAGAGTCAAGTACGATGACAGAGAGAGAGAGATGCACAGAGTCTGCGGAAGATACGAGCTCAGTGATGATGATGAGAAAGAGACTGACAGGCGAGCACAGACAGGCACACAGATGGGGAGAGAGACAGACTGTCACAGAGACAGATAGAAAAGGGGAGAGGCAGACAGAGAGACAGACTGATTCTTGTTTTTTTTCCTCTCCTAAGTAGTAATCATAGCAAAGTTAACAATAATAACAAAGCAATAATTTATATTTACTTGTAGTGTAATAGAAACTCTACCACTTTTTTACTTTGTCTTTTTTTAAGAACACTTTAAAAAATTGCCCAACATTTGCCTAGTCACAGTGATGTAATTTCCTGTTTTATTGTTCTCAGCTCGCATGCAGTGTTGCTTGTTGAGAGTGAGACAAGAGGGGAGAGAGAGAGAGAGAGAGAGTTTATACCATATTAAGTGTTTGTGCTGATATTAAATCACCAACTGGTGATATGTTTAACTTTAATCACTTGTTTTGATATGATGGTATTATTCTGGTAAAAACAGATCACTGCTCTCACACTTATTCCAGAACTGATAGAAATAATAACCTCACGGTTCGTTACCGTGACTACAGAATACCACAGATAGAGGTTTAGTAGTATAATGGTGGTTATGTTCCAGTAGGTCATAATGAACATGTCACTCTGCATCAGATTTTCAGGCCACAAATTGAAACTGGTTTTTCAGGCTTATGATAAAACACACGCCAGAGGTTTCTCTCAGAACATTCCTCTTTCTCTTCACTGACTGCTGTGGATTTTATTTTTAGTTGGATAATGTTATGGATTATTTTTTGGGTCTCTCTGTAGCTATCCTCGGAGTCCACACCCTTGTGACAAGCACACAGAGCTACGACGGGACGTCCAGTTCAGGTGGCTACAACAGTACGTATCAGCTCTGCGATGGTTTAACCAAAAATAATAATAAATACCAAGCTGTTACCTGGTGTTACTGTATGTAAATATAGGATTCTAATGTCTATTAACACTGACGATCATCTCCAGTCCTGTGATGGGAGAGCAGGTGCAAGTGATTCTGCAAGGAGGTGTATCTACGGGTTATTATAGATCAGTGCTGATCAGAGAGGTGCAACGTGTAAATCAGTTTAATGACTCTGGAATTATTTACATATTTTCAGATGTGATTAAAGGAGAAAAAGTGAAGCCAGTTTTTGATGAGCCACCCAACCCAACTAACGTGGAGGAAACTCTACAGAGGATAAAGAGCAACGACCCCACACTCACTGAGGTCAACCTCAACAACTTAAAGGTGACTACTGCCTCACAAAGATGCAAACACAACAACAGTGAAGTACTGGCCCGGCCTGGGCAGCTGGCAAGTACTGGCCCGGCCTGGGCAACAGTGAAGTACTGGCCCGGCCTGGGCAACAGTGAAGTACTGGCCCGGCCTGGGCAACGGGCAGGTACTGGCCCGGCCTGGGCAACAGTGAAGTACTGACCCGGCCTGGGCAACAGTGAAGTACTGACCCGGCCTGGGCAACAGGCAGGTACTGGCCCGGCCTAGGCAACAGGCAGGTACTGGCCCGGCCTGGGCAACAGTCAAGTACTGGCCCGGCCTAGGCAACAGTGAAGTACTGACCCGGCCTGGGCAACAGGCAGGTACTGACCCGGCCTGGGCAACAGTGAAGTACTGGCCCGGCCTGGGCAACAGTGAAGTACTGACCCGGCCTGGGCAACAGGCAGGTACTGGCCCGGCCTGGGCAACAGGCAGGTACTGGCCCGGCCTGGGCAACAGGCAGGTACTGGCCCGGCCTGGGCAACACTGAAGTACTGACCCGGCCTGGGCAACAGTGAAGTACTGGCCCAGCCTAGGCAACAGTGAAGTACTGACCCGGCCTGGGCAACAGGCAGGTACTGGCCCGGCCTGGGCAACACTGAAGTACTGACCCGGCCTGGGCAACAGTAACGAACTGACTTGGCCTGGGCGACACTGAAGTACTGACTAAATCTTCCCTCAGTAACAGTAATGTATAGTTCAGTATTAATAACTGTAGAAGTTTTCAGCAGTTTAGACGTTAAGGTTCTGACTCCACCCTAGCACAGAATCTACTGACCTGTTTCTCACCATGTTTTTGATTTTCTAGAACGTTCCCATTCCCACACTCAGAGACTTCGCCAAAGCCATGGAGACAAACACACACGTGACGAAGTTCAGTCTCGCAGCAACACGCAGCAACGACCCCATCGCCGTGGTGAGACACGCAAACTGCACACACCAAAGTGTTTATTACTCCGAGATATCAGGAACTGTATCCAAACTTGTTCCAGTTTCCTCCCAGACTGATAAATAAAGGAAAAATGAAGATCAGATGTGATTTACGTCTGCAGTGTTTCTTTTCTTCACTTCACGCACAAGTTCAGTCCACATGGGCTTTACCATGTTTGTGTGCTTGTTTATACACTTAATAAAATAAACTGTGTGTGTGTGTGTGTGTGTGTGTGTGTGTGTGTGTGTGTGTGATAGGCATTTGCAGACATGCTAAAAGAGAATAAGACATTGAGGAGTTTAAATCTGGAGTCAAATTTCATCACTGGTTCTGGAGTTCAGGCGCTCGTGGAGGCTCTGAGAGACAACGACACACTGTCTGAGATCAAGATCGATAATCAGGTATACACACTCAATCTCACGCTCTCTCTCTCTGTCTCTCTCTCACTCTCTCACATGCACATTCACTCTCTCACACATTCACCCTTTCACACATTCCCATTCTCTCTCACACATTGACTCTCTCACACATTTACACACAGTCACTCTCACACTCTCACTCTCTCACGCATTCACTCTCACACACACACACTCTCACACTCATTCTCTCTCTCTCACTCACATACATTCACCCTCTCACACACACATTCTCTCTCTCACTCTCACACACACTCTCTCATGCTCAATCATACTTTCTCACACGCTCACTCGGACACTCTCATGTTGGTGATGAATCTGTTAGTTTTTTGTGCTCAGTGTGATGACTGACTGGTGAAACAGTGGGTGTGAGGAACTGATTATTCTCCTGAAGAGAGTCAGGTTTAATGATGGAGGTCACTTCTGAGTGGAGGATAAAAATATTCTCTATAATGACCTCATTCAGTGAAGTAACGCGGTTTCAGGAGACACTGAGTCGTGTGTGTGTGTGTGTGTGTGTGTGTGTGTGTGTGTGTACAGAGACAGCAGTTGGGGACTACAGTGGAGATGGAAATCGCTAAAATGCTGGAGGCGAATAACAGTATAGTGAAATTCGGATATCACTTCACTCAGCAGGGACCTCGAGCTCGAGCAGCAAATGCCATCACCAAGAACAACGACCTGGGTAACGCGTACACACACACACACACACATATGCTGCACTATTCACATACCACACACACACACACACAGAGACAGAGCTCTCTATGGGAACACACAAGTGTACTACACTAAAGGAAATGGTATAGAGTAATTATAGCCTGGGTGGATAATTCCCCTTTTAGAGGTTTGTGTGTGTGTGTGTGTGTGTGTGTGTGTGTGTGTGTGTGTGTGTGTGTGTGTGTGTGTGTGTGTGTGTG
>JAOUQZ010000031.1:741524-744024 GCA_028564935.1 Neosilurus hyrtlii
GAGAGAGAGAGAAAGAGAGAGAGAGAGAAAGAAGGAGGGAGAGAGGGAGGGAAGGAGGGAGAGAGTGAGGGAGAGAGAGAGAGAGAGAGAAGTGTGTGTGAGGGTGTGTGTGTGAGAGAGAGAGAAGTGTGTGTGTGTGTGAGAGAGAGAGAGAGAGCGAGAGAGAGAGAAGTGTGTGTGTGTGTGAGAGAGAGAAGTATATGTGTGTGTGTGTGAGAGAGAGAGAAGTGTGTGTGTGTGTGTGAGAGAGAGAGAGAGCGAGAGAGAGAGAAGTGTGTGTGTGTGTGTGAGAGAGAGAGAGAAGTATATGTGTGTGTGTGTGAGAGAGAGAGAAGTGTGTGTGTGTGTGTGTGTGTGTGTGTGAGCGAGAGAGAGAGAAGTGTGTGTGTGTGTGTGTGTGAGAGAGAGAGAGAAGTGTGTGTGTGAGAAGAGAGAGCGAGAGAGAGAGAGAGTGTGTGTGTGAGAGAGAAAGAGCGAGAGAGAGAGAGAAGTGTGTGTGTGTGTGTGAGAGAGAGAGAAAGAGCAAGAGAGAGAGAGGTGTGTGTGTGTGTGAGAGAGAGAGAGAGCGAGAAAGAGAGAGAGAGGTGTGTGTGTGTGTGTTTGAGAGAGAGAGAGAAAGAGAGAAAGAAGTGTGTGTGTGTGTGTGTGTGTGTTCACTTTTTGAACTATTTTCTGTGAAAGTGTGCGACACATGAAGGATCTCTATTATATATAAATCAGGAATGAAGCTTTGAAGAAGCACCAGATCTGAACGATTACATGAACCGTTCCTCAGCCTGATCTGGTATCACAGACCCTCTCACTCTCACGTCCCTTTAGTTCCTCGCTTATGATTTTAAATGTATAAAACGTTAAATGTATAGAAGACGATACGAAGGAAAATAAAGCGTAGAAGGAAATAATAAAGATTGTGGTGATCTGTGCACAGGCCACGCCTACAAGCAGTAACACTGAAAACACCCTCAAGAGACAACCTGAAGAGACCTTTTGCATCTTCTAATGTGAATGTAACACACACACACACACACACACACACACACACACACACACACACACACACACACACACAAATCTTCTCGTACACTGAAACAAACACACACATATTATTTATACACAGGATTTCTCTCACTAATATTGCTGATCCTTATGAATGTATTTCTCTCTCTCTTGCTCTCTCTCTCTCTCTCTCTCTCTCTCTCACACACACACACACACACACACACCATCATTAAGTAATAGGAAACTGCAGGCGTCTACAGAATATTTTTTAATGTATTTTCAAGACAGCTGATAAATTCTGCGTCTGTGCCACGCACGTGTGTGTGTGTGTGTGTGTGTGTGTGTGTGTGTGTGTGTGTGTGTGTGTGTGTGTGTTTGGTACTTATTGAAATACTGACTCTGATCCAGTCTTTTGAAGTGACAGAATATTGGCCTCTAGTGAGGAATGATAAATATCACACACACACACATGCACATGCTCAAATGGAGCAAGCGCATTCCACACTAACCGAGCGGGAAAAGGCAACACACACACACACACACACACACACACACACACACACAGTCGGTTAAAACAGAATCCAGAGGCTTTGAATAAAGGAAAAAAGGCCAGTGAATAGTGGAAGTATAATTAACGTAATGACAGAGATGATGATGAAATATTACCGTATTCTCTGGACTATGAAACACTGAGATTTAGGCATTTATCTGATTACACATTAAAGTATGCAAAAATTAATCATTAGTCATAAACACACCATTTTTTCTCCACTAGTGAACAGGAGGTGAGTGTTTTGAGATGTGGAATGATTTACGCAGATGTTTTAATCTCTCAGTTATTTACTGACATCACTTTGAAGCCCCGCCCCTTCCTCCGCCTTGCATATTCTCGACTGTTAGCTATACATTGCACCTTTTCCCTTGTATGTCAATGCAAACGTAAAACATTTTAACTTCTGAAATAATCTTCAATCTTCAAGTGTGTGTTCAACTCCTGAACTTAAACCTGAACTGATAAAAAAAAAATATCTGAATTTCTGATTTTTATTACGTCTTCAGCAAAACATTATTCCGAGTAGATAATGCTTTAAAGTGGTGTCAATATTGTTACAGTTGACACATTGCATCCACAGGGTTAACCTCAGCACGAAGCACAGAGTAAAAGCACCTGGGCTAGGGCCTGGCGAGCTGTCCGGGGTGTAACCCAGAGTCCACTGACGTGCGCCTGCCTCCCCGCGACCCAAATTAGGATGAAACAGCTTAGAAAATGAATGAATGAATCTAATTATAGTGTGCTTTTATTGCTTGTGTTCCTGTGTAGTATATACCAAAACAGTTATTTCCCTCAGGCTCGGTGGATGTCACTGAGTTGAATCAATGTTCCATCTCAGGGAATATTCAGCAACATCCACCTCATCTTTGGAACATAATTGTTAATTATGTCTGAATACAAAAGCACAGTGTCATACAGAAAAGAATGAAACTTGAACTGCCACAGAGC
>JAOUQZ010000031.1:746524-751937 GCA_028564935.1 Neosilurus hyrtlii
GTGCAACCCCGCCCACGTAACCATCAAAGAGTGGAGTTGTGGACAGGACATTGAACTGTGTGCTGTTAGACCCAGACCATATTATTTGCCTAGGAAATTTTCCCATGTCATCTTAGTGGCTGTTTATGTTCCTCTTACTGCCAAGCCCACTGCTGCATGTGACACTGTTCATGCTACCATGGCCTGGTTACAGACCCAACACCTGAGTGTTTTCATTGTGATCTCGGGTAACTTCAACCATGTCATCATGGACACTACACTGACATACTTTGTGCAGTGCGTGGACTGTCCCACCAGAGAAGAGAGAACTTTAGACCTCCCCCTCCCCCCATTGGGGAGATCAGACCATAACTTAATTCATCCTTCTTCATTCCATGTGCCTGTTGTGAAGAGGCAGCCTGTGACTACGAGGACTGTTAGGAGATGGCTGAACGAGGCATTGGAACAATTACAGGACGGCTTTGAAATGACAGACTGGCAAGCACTCTGTGAGCCCCATGTTAAGGACATTGATGGGCTCACTGAGTGTATTTCACACTACATAAATTTCTGTACTGATATCATTGTCCCAGTACAGACAGTTTATTGTTACCCAAATAACAAGCTGTGGGTGAAAAAAGACATCAAAGCCCTCCTTAAAGACAAGAAGAGGGCATTCAGGACTGGCAACAGAGAGGAGGTGAGAACGATCCAAAGTTTACTGAGAGTCAAAATCAGAGAGGCTATGGACAATTACAGGAGAAAGCTAGAGTGGAAACTCCAACATAACAAGATGAGAGAGGTTTGAAGTGGTATGATGACCATCACTGGCTTCAGGCCATCCAACAGCAGAGGAGCTGATGGCGGTGAGGACAGGGCCAATGAACTGAATATGTTTTTTAACAGATTCAACAATGCGGCTACTGCTCAGCCCCCTTCTAACTCACCAGGAGCAAGCCTGGAACCCCCTGCCACACCACCCTCTCTCATTCCCTCTCCTTACTGCACCTCTGCCTTCTGTGACAGACCTGACACGCCTCCCCACCTGTCAACTTTACCTATAATCAGGTTAAGAAACAACTGAGAACTAAGAAACAACTGAGAACAACTACACTCAGGCAAGGCAGCAGGACTGGATGGGGTGAGCCTCCGTGTCCTTAAAGCCTGTTTCCCCCCAGCTCTGTGGAGTCTTACATTACATCTTCACGATGAGCCTGAGTCTACAGAGGGTCCCTGTGCTGTGGAAGACGTCATGCCTCGTTCCTGTACCAAGGAGCCCACGTCCCACTGGCCCCCAGGATTACAGACCCATGACGCTGACTTCGCATTTCATGAGGACCCTTGAGAGACTCATACTGGATCAACTCTGACCCATGGTTAGACCACATATGGACCCCCTTTAGTTCGCTTACCAGCCTCATTTCGGAGTTGAGGACAACATCATCTACCTGCTAAACCGTGTCTACACCTACCTGGACCAGCCAGCGACTGTTTTTTACTTTTCCAATGCATTCAACACCATCAGGCCAGCCCTCCTGGTTGAGAAGCTGACAGTGATGCAGGTGAAAGCCTCTCTTGTGTCCTGGATTGTGGTCTACTTGACCGGAAGACCACAGTATGTGCACCTGTAGCAAGGCATGTTGGACACGGTGGTCAATAACACCGGAGCACCACAAGGGACCGTCCTCTCCCCTTTTCTCTTGACTCTTTACTTCAGCTACTGCACAGAGACCTTCCACCTTTAGAAGTTTTCTGATGACTCTGCTGTAGTTGGATGTATCAGTGGAGGTGATGAGACGGGATATAAGGCTGCTGTGGATTCCTTCATCACATGGTGTGAGCAGAATCATCTGCAGCTTAATGCAACAAAGACCAAGGAACTGACCGTGAATTTCAGGAGATCCAAAACACCAGCAACCCTGTTTCCGTCCAGGGTGTCAATGTGGAAATGGTAAAGGATTACAAATACCTTGGAGTTCATACTGACAATAAACTGAACTGGGTTAAGAACACTACCGCACTTTACACGAAGGGCCAGAGCTGTCTTTATTTTTGAGGAGGTTAAGGTCGTTTAACATCTGCCGAGCACTGCTCAGGATATTTTATGAGTCTGTGGCCAGGGCTACCCTCTATGCTGTTGCATGCTGGGGCAGCAGGCTGAGGGTTGCAGACGCTAACAGACCAAACAAACTGATCCTCAAGGCCAGTAACGTTGTGGGGATGGAGCTGGACTCTCGGACGGTAGTGTCGGATGTTGACCAATACCAGGTTGATACCACCTAAATGTACCACTGAACCACACAGAAAATCATTCCTACCTGTGAACATTAAACTGTACATCTCCTCCATACAGCAACAACATCCACTGTTATACATTTACATTCTACTGTTTATTATCTTGATAATATTGTACATATTACTCATTGACACCATTCATTCTGGATCTGTTTATATAGATATTAATAACTTCTTAGATTTACATATACATATTTATATGTATGTAGACTTTCAGTGTGTGTATACACATTTGTAATTTGTATTTTTCCTATTGAGACTTTATCCTTTATTTTACTTGGTATGGAACAACTGTGTGCACACAATTCCTCCGGGATCAATAAAGTATTCTGAAACACACACACACACACACACACACACACACACACTGTTAGGGTTAGACAGGAGAGGTGAAGAGCACAACATTTAATAGATAGGCAGACAATCCAAAATGGCAGGTAAACTCGGGGTCAAAAGACATGCAAAGGTCAGAGACATCCAAGAAGTCAAAAACAGAGGCAGAGGAATCAAAAAATAATAATAATAATTAAATAATCACAAAGGTTAGCAAGAATGGTCAAAGAACAGGCAAAAACTACTAGGCAGAGATATAATCAAACACTGGAAATGGACAGGAGAAACTCCGGCACGATGTGGTAAAGCTTGTGGGGAAATGCAGGGTTTATATACACAGACAAGTGAGGCAGGCGATGAGACACAGGTGAGCGCCATGAGTCCGTGGAAAGCCAAAAGGGACAAACAAAAGCACATAATAAAAGAGCACAACTAGCAGGAGTACTAACACACACATACACAGGGGGGAATCTGACAAGAATTACAGAACTCACACAGACATATTGCATTGTGTTGAATGTATATTAGCAGTTGATGCTGGGTGCAACAACACTGTAATTTTAGACTTTCTAAACCTTTTCTTAGTGATTTCCTGGCAGATCTGAGGTAAATGTTGACGTTCCTGATAATTTGGTGTAATTTTTAGCAAGATTTTAAGGCTACATGTTAGCTAGCAAACTCACTAGCCTCATTAGTATCAATCACAGCAAGAACTGGTACACTGCGTGCGTGGTGTGTGTGTGTGTGTGTGTGTGTGTGTGTGTGTGTGTGTGTGTGTGTGTGTGTGTGTGTGTGTGTGTGGAAAAACACATTGTTTTGGGTTTTTTTCAAACTCGGTTCCCTTTTTGTCTCATTAGTTCCTTTTTACTGCTTGGTTTTACTTCAGGTGTATATCTTTATGAATCCTGGAAAATATCATCTCCATTCTGTATATGTGTGACAACACACACACACACACACACACACACACACACACACACACACACACACACACACACACATTTTCAGCTGCGCTTTTTACAGAGGTAGCTTTTGGAAAGTGCTAGAAAGGCCAGAAATAGAGCTGTGATTACATAAACCCTCGATATAAAGCTGGGAAATGGCTGTAATTATGTACTTCTCTGTTGTTAGATTACATTTTTTTGGTCATGTTAGACGACAGTATTTTTCCTGATCTCCTGATTGCGTGTAAAGTTTAATAAACCAGGATGGAAATATGATCGATTCCAAAACAGTTTATCAAACAATGTAATGATGGTATTTCTAAAAAAAAAAATCCCAGAGAACAGCTGACTTTTACCATATCTGTTGATTTTATGTCATGCTGTATATCTCACAATATTCCGGAATCCATTTCGGTTAGGTTAGCAGTTGATGCTAGGTGTAATAACGGTGTAATTTTAGACTTTTTAAGCCTTTTCTTAGTAATTTTCCAACACATCTGAGGTAAATGTTGATGTTTTTGATGAATCTGTTTCATTTTAATCATCGCTGTGCCTTTATCCTGTCTGTAATAAGAGATTCCAGAGCTTTATGCTAGCTAGATAAATCACTAGCCTTATTTCCACTAGGTCTTTTTACCTAGTTGCCTAGAAACAGTGTTCTCATTATCTTCCCAAAAAGGTCCTTGGTGATTTTTTTTTGAGGAAGTGTGGTGTCTTACTCCCTACAAACAGGAAAAGGGCTTTAGTTTTGTTCCCTGTATGGTACATCGTACTGCAGTGCAACGTGTGAAGGGTTGGAAGGATGAGATATTAATAGTGTAGCATAACTGTAGTGATAAAAATCAGGCTATTAAAGTCATCTGAAATTAACTTAATGAGAGAGATGTGTTTGTGTGTGTGTTTGTTTGTGCATGCTATGGGAGCGCCATCAATCCCACGGCCTCTAGTGACCTCCTGTGTGTGTGTGTGTGTGTGTGTGTGTGTGTATGTGTGTGTGTGTGTGTGTGTGTGTGTGTGCGTGTGTGTGTGCGTGTGCCAGGCAGGAAGAGGCAGAGAGAGAGAGAAAGAGAGAGTTAGAAAGGACACAGGTTGTTTCTCATTAAGAACGAAGTGTCTCTCTCTCTCTCTCTCTTTCTCTCCCTCCTGTTTTTCACCCAAATAGAGGTCAAAGTGCAATGAAAGATCAAACGATATGTCAAGCGAAGGCAAAGGTCCAAAGTTTAACCACGCACACACACACGCACCCACACACACACACACACACACACGGGCGCGCGCGCACACACACACACAGTATTTATTTTTAGTCTCTGCATCATAGCAGGACATGAAGGAGAACAAAACATTAGAGATGACAAAAGATGAAAAATAAAAAGCTCTGATGCAGGATGAGTTCTGATTTCCCTTGACAGGTCACCAGTGTGTGTGTGTGTGTGTGTGTGTGTGTGTGTGTGTGTGTGTGTGTGTGTGTGACAGATTAAGCCCACTTGATGGAGAATGAGTGTGACAATGAGTACGTGTGTCTGTGAAAAGCGTTTTTGTGTTCAGTCTGAGGGTATAATATGGTAATATGGTAATGGTTATATTTTAGATGTATTTTATGATGTCACTGGTGGCACGGTGGTGTAGTGGTCAGCACGTCCACCTCATAGCAAGAAGGTTCCGACTTCGAGTCATAGGCGAGGTGTGGGTGTTTCTGAGTGGAGTTTGCATGTTCTCCTCGTCCTTGCGTGAGTTTCCTCCGAATACTCCAGTTTCATCACAGAATACAAAAACCTGCACATTAGGCTAATCACACACACACACACACACACACACACACACACACACACACACACACACACACACACACACACACACAC
>JAOUQZ010000031.1:768626-786549 GCA_028564935.1 Neosilurus hyrtlii
GTGTGTGTGTGTGTGTGTGTGTGTGTGTGTGTGTGTGTGTGTGTGTGTGTGTGTGTGTGTGTGTGTGTGTGCACGCGCTCTGTCGTTCCATCACCAGCTTCTGTTTTTATTTCTTAAAGTGATTAAATCTCAGCTTAGAAACCACAACAATGTCAGAAATGTCAAGTTCCAACATTACCTCTAACACTGGAGACTCCTTCACTACAGTATATAAAAACATTTCTCCTTAAACAAAAATTATATTTATTAATATTATAATTATAATTAATATTATTATGATTATTATTGTTATTATTATTGTTGTTGTTATTGTTATTATAATAATAATAATTATTATTTATTAATATTATTATTATTATTATTGCTATAATAATAAGTGGACTCAGACTCATGGCTGTCTCATCAGATTTATAGATATCAGGGTCACACCATTATCACAGTCTGTGCCAGAAATATCACCTTAAAACCCCGAGAGCATCCAAACAATATCGAACTATCAATCTGTACAAAACTCCCCTCTGATATTTATTTATTTATAAAAAATAATGCTAAACATAAAGATTATTATTATTGTTGTTGTTTTGTTGTTGTTATTATTATTATTATTATTATTATTATTATTATTATCGTTTGTTTTAAGTGTACTTTTTATATAAGCAACATAAAGTGTAAAGAATTATTTTCAAAATGTATAAATATTTTACAATTAATGTATATAAAGCAGTTAAAATGTAGATTTTTCTTTTTATTAATATTATAATAAAATAATAAAAATAATTATTATAATAATTGTGAATTATTTTTGAATATTTTTTCCACTTTATTATTTTAAAGTTTTTGCTCTTTATTGGAAATCTACAGGTGGCACAGTGGTGCAGTGGTTAGTGCGTCCACCTCACAACAAGAAGGCCTGGATTCGACACCGGGCTCGGGGTGTTTCTGTGTGGAGTTTGCTCTCCCTGTGCTTGCATGGGTTTCCTCCGGGTACTCCAGTTTCCTCCCACAGTCCAAAAACATGCACAGTAGGCTAATTGGCTGTTCCAAATCACCCCTACGTGTGAGTGTAACTGGTTGTATGTGTGTTGGTCCTGCAATGGCCTGGTGAGCTGTCCACGGTGTACCCCGCCCTCACCCCGAGTCGGTTGAGATGGGCGCCAGCCTCCCCGCGACCCTAAGTAGGATTAAGCGGTACAGTAAATGAGTGAGAGGAAAACTACTTTAAATAGGGAAAAAAACTCATTTTATTTCCATTCTGAGAAATAAACATCCAAAAATTACCATCTTTTACATCATCATTCTTTGAGTCAACTAAGAAAGTAAGAAAGTAAGAAAAAAAGAAAGAAAGAAAGAAAAAAGAAAGAAAGACAGAAAGAACCATGGATCGATAGGTCGCTAGATCTGTGTTCCTCGTTGCTGGTGATTTTGATGTCGGCACCGTGTCGCAGTGTCCAAGTTGCGTGTTTCAGCCCCCAGTCAGAATAAAGAATTCGGCTGTGCTGAATATAAATCAGGTGACTGTACAGACGTGGGGCTTCAGAAACACCACCGAACAACAGACGCATTTGTGTGTCGCCTTCAGCACACGCCTAAACGCCGTCTCACTGTCGTCTCAGAGCTGCAGCGGTACAGTCTGGAATTCTTTATTCTGGAAATCTTTCTCTTTATATATATATGAGTCTTTGATTAATGCCAAAACTTTTGGTTTATAGATTCTAAAAAAAAGTTTTGTACTATTTACAGGTTGTAAGAATTTTTCCTTAAATTTCAAAGGATTTATTTTTTTCAAAAAACTTATTTGTGTTTAAGTTTTATTAAAATCACTTTTTCTTCAAATCCTTTGGAATTTTTAGTGATTCTTCCCATGTTTTAATTTTTCTTCTATAAAATGTAATTATTCATAATTTTCTGACGTTTTACTTTTGTTTTTTTCCTTGTTTACTGTTTTCACTACAGATTTCCTGACGCTCCAGATGAAGATGTCTGAGTCTTCCCTCCGGATGTCGTGGACATTTCACTGGATGCTGGGGGTCATCAGCGCGCTCACTCTGCTGAATACGGTGGGATTTATGATGCTCCTTCTCCAGTCCCGAGAGTTTGGAAATCGGATGGCTGCAACGGAGTCTCGTCTGGAGGAAATCTCTCAGAGCTCGGTGGTGGAGTTCATGACGGAGATGAGCAAGAATCAGCAGGAGATCCAGGAAGATCTGAATCAGTACTCCAGAAGTAAAAGGAGTCACGAGCTGAAGGAAGCTCAGGCTCTGGAGCTGAAACTTCAGCTGGAACTGGAGGAGAACCTGGCAGAGGTTTCAGGAGATGGAACCGGAGGAGAAGCGATGGGTAAAGGGGAGAGGAGCGTTAAGGAGCATCTGGATTCCTACCGCAGGACCCTGCAGCATGACGGGATGATGATGATGATGACATACTCCATGGTGCCGGTAAGAACTAAACATTAGTGAAGGACATAAAAAGGCAGAAAGGTTTCATTAATAAAATTTAAATAATATTTATGAAATTCTTCAGTCCGAACAAAAAACTGTTTTCCACTACAGTGAATCATTATTAAAGCACCAGTTTTTTATAAAATATAAACTTTTTTATAAAATATAAACTGGTGCTTTAATAATGATTCACTGTAGTGGAAAATAGTTTTTTGTTCAGACTGAATAGTCTAGAATTTTATTTTATTTTAAAAAAATCTTTCATTTTATTCACCACAATCCAGCTGTTTGCTAACATATATATGTATATATATAACACATATATCTATATATCCATCTATCTCTCGCTCTCTTTATCTCTCTATCTCTCTCTCTCTCTCTATATATATATATATATAGAGAGAGAGAGAGAGAAATAAATAGAGATAGATAGATAGATAGATAGATAGATAGATAGATAGATAGATAGATAGAAAGAGATAAAAAGTCTGAGTTTTTAAAAAAAGATTTTTTTTAATTGTTTGAATGAAGAATTTTCTGAACATTATTCTTTGTAATAATTTTATTAATTTATTATTTCTAATACATTAATTAATTCATTCATCTTCTTCCGATTGTTCTGGGGTCGAGTCGCGGGGGCAGTAGCCCAAGCAGTAATGTCCAGATTATGAACAGAACCGATGACAAAGGGCAGCCTTGGCGGAGTCCAACCCTCACTGGAAACGAGTTCGACATGTTACCAATGCCTACCAAGCTCTAGCTCCAGCAATACAGAGGCTGAACCGCCCGTAGCAACAGGTTCAGTATACCACCCCTGTTTGCCAATCCAGAGGTACGGCCCCTGATGACCACAGGATGTTGCAGAGACGTGTCAACCAAGACAATCCTACAACATCCAGAGCTTTGAGGTATTCAGGGCGGATCTCATCCACCCAGGAAGCCCAGCTGACAAGGAGCTTTTTAACTACCTTGGCTACCTCAGCCCCAGTAATATGCAGACCCCCCTCTGAACCCCCAGGCTCTTCCTCTTCCACAGAGGGTGTGTTGGTGGGATTGAGGAGGTCCTCGAAGTATTCCTTCCACCTCCCGACGACATCCCCAGTCAAATTGAACAGCTCCCCACTTCCACTGCAAACAGTGTTTGTGGAGTACTGCTTCGCTCTCCTGAGGCGTCGGATGGTGGTCCAGAACCTTTTCAAGGCCAGTCGATAGTCTTTTTCCAGGCCCTTAAAGAACTCCTTCCATACCTGAGATTTTGCATCAGCGACAGCCCGGGCTGCAGCACATTTGGCCAGTCGGTACCCATCCACTGACTTGGGAGTCCCACAGGCCAAAAAGACTTCATAGGCCTCCTTCTTCAGCTTGACAGCCCCCCTCACCACAGGTGTCCACCACCTAGTTCGGAGGTTGCCCCCATGACAGGCACTGCTGACCTTTCAGCCACAGCTTAAGGCTGCCACCTCAATAATGGAGACGGAACATGGCCCATTAGGACTCTATGTCCCAGGCCTCCATTTCGATGTGGTTGTAGCTCCGCCGGAGGTGGGAGTTACTCTGCCAAACGTTCCCAGAAGAACCTAACTACATGCTTGGGTCTCCTAGGTCTGGAGGGCAGCCCCCTCCACCATCTGAGCCAGCTCACCAGCAGGTGGTGATCGGTTGACAGCTCACCTCCCCTTTTCATCCGAGTGTCCAGAACCTGTGGCTGCAAGTCCGATGACACAACTACAAAGATGATCACCATACTGCAGCCTAGGGTTTCCTGGTGCCATGTGCACTCATGGACACCATTATGTTCAAACATGGTGTTCGTGATGGACAAACCGTGATGAGCACAGAAGTCCAACAACAAAACACCATTTGGGTTCAGATCGGAGAGGCCGTACCTACCAATCACACCCTTCAAGGTCACACTGTCATTGCCCACATAGGTGTTGAAGTCTCCCAGGATGACGAGAAAGTCCCCAGGGGAAGCGCCCTCTAGCACACCCCTAGGGACTCCAAAACATAAACACAAACAACAGTCAGGACCCATCCCCCTACCTGTAGGTGGAGAGAGGCTACCGTTTTGTCAACCGGGGAGAACCCCAACAAGTCTCCTCTTTGGGCTGGGCCCAGCCAAGCACCATGGACAGAAACACGACCACCAGGCGCTCTCCCACAAGCCCCTTCCCCAGGTCTGGCTCCAGTGGTCGTGTTTCTGCCCATGGTGCTTGGCTGGGCCCAGCCAAAAGAGGAGACATTTCACCTGTGGGAGGAGCAATAGGTGTCGGGTGTAGTAGTCAGGTGGCAGCCGAGAGCATGGTTACTGCAGGACTGATTCGCGGCTACTGACTTTTGGGACATGGAATGTCACCTGTCTGGTGGGGAAGGAGCTTGAGCTGGTGCGTGAGTTTGAGAGATACCAACTAGATATAGTCAGGCTCACCTCAACAAATAGCTGAGGCTCTGGAACCACCCTTCTCGAGAGGGGTGGACTGTGTTTTATTCTGGAGTTGCTCATGAGGAGAGGCGGCAAGCCGGTGTGGGCATCCTTGTTGCCTCCTGTTTCGGCGACCACATGTTGGGTTCTCCCCGGTTGAAAAAACGGTAGCCTCCCTCCGCCTACAGGTAGGGGGACGGGTCCTGACTGTTGTTTGTGCTTATGTTTTGGAGTCCCTAGGGGTGTGCTGGAGGGCGCATCCAGGCAAGGGAAACTGTGTCCTTGAAATTTTTCTCATAGAGGTCTTCTGAACTGCGCTTAGTCTGGACCTTCACCTAGGACCTGTTTGCCTTGGGTGACCTGTTTGCCAGGGGCATAATGTCCCCGACAACATAGTGTCCAGGATCATTAGGACTTGCAAACCCCCCCACTACGATAAGATGGCTATTCAAGGAGGGGGTTTTGTAATAATTTTATTAATTTATTCGTTGTAATAATTTAATAGTATAATTTTTGATGTTATTACTCATTAGTGCGCTGTGTGAGCCAGTGATGTGGAAAAGTGTTGATTCATATGTAATGTTTTTATTTTCAAGGTTAAAGTGTTATTAGATCTCTGTAACAGCACTCAGGGAGTTTGTCTCACAGGTACGTTTCTAATAAAATAAATAAAGAACATTTCTATGTTTCTTAACTGAGTAACAATCTTTATGATCTCTCGTTGTTCCTTCATCAGGTCCTCCTGGACCACCAGGTAAGAAATCACCTTCAGTAATATGACATTCATAATCAGGTTGAGTGACGGCTTTCAGTCAGTATGAATATTTACACAACAAACTGAATATGCAACAAAAATATCTAAAACAACTGTAGAGTTAATTAACTCATCAATGAATTAAGTGACACATTTTTATCACCACTGGAATTTCAGGACAGCCAGGCATGGACGGAATGCCAGGATACAATGGGACAGACGGAATTCCCGGTTTGCCAGGAGAACCTGGAGCACCCGGTAAACGAGGAAAAAGAGGTTAGGCAAACATAATCAAACTTTTAAAGATATGGAATTAAACAGATTTGGGATTTGGTTTGGTTTGGTTTTTGTAAACACCCGAGCATGTTTTCCATTATTTGCCATGATTCGTTATAGATGTTTGGGTGGATTGTACTCATTACAACATTCCCAGATTATCCATCCTTTGGCCATTGGGAATTCTGAAGACTGTTGAAACCAGTAATGATGACATCAGCGCTTTATGAAAGTCTCGTCCGCCGTCCTTCTCATCACGGATCTGTTGGTTTATCAGTCTGTGAACTTAATCGGAATGTTGTTGCGCCTCAGTGGGAATACTGAGGGAAGTCTTTGATATGAAATGAAGGCCGTTGCGGCTGTGGATTTTAAATCCATGTTGATTCTCCAGTTCACAGGCGAGACACTGAGTCACAGAATGGACATGAATAAAATGCTTTATTCTGATGACGAGAAGCTTCTGGGAAATATTTGGACTGACTGCAAATACCACGATGGATCCGATAAGTGTCACGCTGTGGGGAAATAACTGATAATATTTGGTGATGCTGCGGTTAAATGTCCTCATGGATTCAGAAGTCATGAAAGAAGCATTCATATTTCATTTCAGTGCCGAGATTCACATCTACTGAAATCTCCTGTACTGGGAATGAATGTTTATAATCAAATCAAATCTTTATAATAAAACTTACACTTTAAAATTTTAACTTGCTTTTTTAATATGTACTTTTTATGATTCAAGATTCAAGAGTTTTATTTGCCACATGCACAGTTGTATACGTACAACCTGGAGTTCTGAACCACTTCACTGACTGTGCGTATTTTTAACAGAGTAGGAAGGAAATAAATCAGAGTAACCAAAAATATATGAAAGAAATATATATACGTATTCTAAAAATATATACAAAAAATATAAAACACATCAATATAACCAGTAAACAATAAATAAGTAACAAACAGCAGCAGCAGAAAGTGACAGATGCAACATATGAAAAGCTTTAGATTAAGATAAAATTAAAAACATCTTCATGCATCAGTTCATGGAAATTATAAAGCAATATTCTGAAGAAAAGTTCTAATAAAATCATTATACAACTTAAAAAATATATTTTTTTATACTTAAAATGATCTTGGTGGTGTATTGCAGTGCAGAGTTTGTCACAATTTTTGAACTCTTTCATTTCTAAGTAACGAATTTAAGTCCTTTCAGACCAGGACAGTAAATGTGCATTTTCTCAGAGATGCCTGAAAGCATGCGCATATCTTTATATTTCAAACTGTTGCTCATGCTGCATCACAGGGCTATCCACCCTCTTCCACATACATCAACTCACCGACGGCTATGATTAGTTAGTATCACTGTGATTGACAGTAAGTACAGTTTGCCCCTCCCATGCAGAGATCATGGCCAACTTTGTTTCAGCTGCTTTGTCGGGATTCTATCCTGAGATCGGAACTAATCAGGGGCAACTAGACAGAATATTTACTCTCAATGACCTGCATTTGTTTTTGCACGTGATTTCAGATAGAGGAAGAGCCTGTTCTGTTTGATTTTTAATCTACTGAATGTGCAGTAATGAGAACATTACAACAGGATTTCATAGTTTAAATGCTTGAAAAGTTAAAATGTATGTTTTTCAGGTCCTCCAGGTGAAAAAGGTGATTCCGGTGAGCCAGGTGTGATAGGTGAACCGGGACCTCCTGGAGAAAAGGGAGAACCTTCTAATGATGTGATTGTAGAAGGTGAATTTTAAACACATTATTAACACAAATAATTAACTACAAATAATTTTCATATTATACTCAAGATCAAAATCCCATCTACAGCAGTGACTTCCAGGCTGAAGTGAGTGTGTGTGTGTGTGTGTGTGTGTGTGTGTGTGTGTGTGTGTGTTCTGATAAGTCTTAGTCATTTTATAAATGCTATACAGGCCATCTAACACCAACGATGGTGGTGGTGATGGGAGGGTGGAACCTTGTGAAGATGGGCAGGTTTGGGGTGGCCTCAAGGATTATATTCAAATATCTAAACCACCTACTGAACTATTAGAAGCTAATCTGTGACAAAAGAATCAATTTTATTTATTTCACCTTCAATTTAAGTGTTTATATTTAAAGTTCACTTTAAAGTTTGTTTCTAAAAGTAATTAAATTAAAGTAATTTATTCTTTCATAACTTACATTAGAGTTACTGAAAGAAAGCGTGCAGAAATAATTTGCTCCATAAGTAGAGAATTATCTAAAATATCTTTAATGAAATGAGTTTGTAAAAGAAATGATATTCTCTATTAGTTTTTACTTTTCTGGTACAGATTTAATTGTTGTTGTTTACTCGGCAGGTCCCCCTGGTCCTGTGGGACCCCCTGGAGCTCCAGGTCCGGTGGGCCCACCTGGGCTTCCTGGCGCTCCAGGACCTCCAGGACCAGCCAGAAACAGAAACCAGAGAGCTCACCTGCACACGGCCCAAGAATCTGAAGGTAGCCCTGATGCTAATGTAGTGAAAATAACTGAGAGGGTGTTTTAGTCCTGTTCTCAGGTTCCTTATTAACCCTCATTAAACTGTCAACTGGTTTAAAACTCTACTGCACCGTTTCTCCTGTAATCAAAATACTTACCATGAAAATATAAAAAATCTACTTTTAAAAAGGTCAACTGTAGAAAGTATTCTTCACATCGATCTATCTATCTATCTATCTATCCATCCATCGTTATTATTATTATTATTATTATCATTGTTGTTGTTATTATTAGTTGGATTATTATTACTATTAATATTTGTATTATATTAATAATAATAATAATAATAATAATTATTTTTTTATTAATGTTAATGTTATTATTACGAATGAGAATCTTATCTATCTCCTGGCTGAGTGCTGCTCCTTTCCCCTGCGGTGGATGGGGTGCCATTACTTGTGCATTCATACCAGTTGCTGTACCATCAGTATTACAGACCCGCACACGCTCCCCTGTGTGGTACTTCCAGCCGATAAAAGGAACAAGCGGTGCATCACCACAGCAGGAGAAGTGAACGTTCTTGAAGTCAGTGGCGTCTGTAATCGTTTTTTTCCCAGATTTCATTCAGGCTGTTTCAAATAACCACATGATGAGTCAAGGACCAAGGAAGAGGGGCAAGACCTCAAAAAAGGGTACCGACACCTTCCTCACCTTCTCATGTGTGCTGCATTACTGGTTAAATAACTCACATTTTATTGATTTAAATTATTCAAATGATTACAATAATACGGATCTTGTTTTACTTTGGATCTGAGTTCCAGGTAGAACCGGTTCAGAAGAACTAAAAAACCCATATTTTTTCTGAATTATACAAAGAACATCTGGAGAACCTTTTTCTAAATCAACACAGTGTTTAAAAAAAAAGGTTCCAAGTTTAATAGAATAAAGTACAGAGTTCTTAAGTACAGAACCCTTAATTATCCAATAAAACCCTTAAAGAACCCTTAAAGAACCCACTGTTCCTAGGAGTGTATGTATTAAGTGAGTTATTGCTCATTCATTTCTTCTAGAAACTTCCAGAACACGCTAGGTTTAGCTACTGAAACTTAATACACTGGTGAAGAACACCAAAGGGTTCTTGAAGCTTTACTGATGGATGATTACAAGGTTTAGGGTTCTAAAGGATAAAAAACGGTTCTGTGTGCAACAAGTTTAGCAAATCTGGAATTTGTACGTAGAACCTTTTTGATGTGTAGAAATTAGGGAGAGTTTATTTAATGATACGGTTCTTAAAATGGATTTTGTAAATGGTTCTTCTTGAAACCTTTTCTGACAGAGAACTCCTTTATGCACAGAACCATTCTAAGACTTTTAGCTGCTAATCTATGCTGCGTTGTTATTCATGAGCTGTTAGATATTTTAATGAATATAAAACTGCATCTCCTGTGATAGAGTGCATTATAAAGTCGGTAAAGGAACCAAGGAACCTGGCGAAGATGGAGAGTACGTTTGGAGCCTGGATGAAGGACACAGCAGTGAGTGATGATGAGAAGATCTGGGTAGCAGAACATTTCTCAGGTACATCATGAGGAGATTCAGAGATCAGCGGTGGTGTAACTTCTCAAATCAGTGTAATGATGTGACACATCTCGGTGCCGTACAGTTCTGGGCTGTGATTGGTCAGAAGATGTTGACTGATTTTCTATGCCAGCAGATGAGAGAGTTGAGCAGATGAACGTTATTCTGTCCTGATGTTATTGTTTCTACAGTACCAGCTCGTTCTCAGGGTTTCTGTGTTATTCTGTTGTAGGACGTATTATAAAGGAGTTCAGCAGCATCGCGGCGTGGCAGAACGGCAGCAGCAACTCCATCGATGTCAAGAAGTTTTACCAGGGCTGCGGACATGTAGTTCACAACAACGCCATTTATTACCACATCGCTGGAACCTACAGCATCGCCAAGTGAGAAGGATTTCAATATTTCTGTAAATTTCATCAAGGAAACGATCAGGTGCTCACGCAGGTGTAGAATACGTACTGAGAGGTGAAAGGAAGGAAATCAAAAAAATCATTAAAAACTGAAATTACAGCTGAAAAACATTCACACTCACATCTACACTTAGGGTCAATTCAGAACAGCCAGTTAGCCTAATGTGCATGTCTTTGGACTGTGGGAGGAAACTGGAGTACCCAGAGGAAACCCATGCAAGCACGGGGAGAAGATGCAAACTCCACACAGAAACACCCCGAGCCCGGAACTCGAAGCCAGGACCATCTCACTGTGAGGCCGACGTTCTGATCACTGCCTCACCATGCGGCTGAAATTCCATTATACAATTAAATTTATTTACATTTTTAAGTAGGTATATTTTTACATTTGTCAAAATCCTACACTGCAATATTATAGATAAAATCCTGCAGTGTATTTCTATTAAATTTAGTTCAAATGTTAAAAATGAAGTTTCTAAACTTCTAAAGTACTAAGAACATTAAATTTGTAATTTGTAAATATTGTAATTAAATAAACTTTAACACATTTTCACAGATATAACTTTCACACCAAGATGCTGAACACTCTGGCGATAGAGAACGCTCTGTACCACAACCTGTCGTACCTGCTGAGAAACTCCAAGACCTACTTTAAAATGGCGGCAGATGAAAGCGGCTTGTGGCTCGTCTTCGCGTCGAGCATCGACGAGAACATCATGGTGGCACAGCTGGACGAGAAAACCTTCTCTATTACGATGTACATCAACACCAGCTACCCGAGAAGCAAAGCAGGAAATGCTTTCATCGCTTGCGGCGTCCTCTACGTCACAGATGTTAAAGACACCAGAGTGACCTACGCCTTTGATCTCCTCAAACATAAACCTCTCAACGTTAGCTTTGATCTTTGGACTCCGGCTAGCGTGCTGTCGATGATGTCTTACAATCCTAAAGACCGGCATTTATACGTCTGGGAGAGCGGACACGTCAAATCTTACAAGGTTCATTTCCTTTCTGATGGCTGATTACAGCTTTATATACGAAATTTATATTCAGTTCAGAGAAGGGGGTTTCTCTCAAATTTACTTTTCAATGTTCATGGTGATTCCTTTTTAAATTGATTTGATCACAAGACATTACTGCGGAATACTTTGAACCATAAACATCAAAACTAATCATTACCTGGAAGCACAAATATTTTTGTATTGGATTTTAAAATCAGGTGATTACTTATGCAAATGAAGCTCTGTTTAAATAAATGTACACAATTTTACATACATTAAACTAAAACTCTCGTCAAAATCTCACATGTCAGAATTTTTTAATTTTTCATTTCATCAGGAAAATCGAATACATTGTTGTAAAAGTAATTTTTCAGTTAAACATCAATCCGATAAAACTCACCGTTTTGAGCGATTCCTCTATAACGAGTTTCTTTTTAAGGTTTGAATTTCAAATTAAGATAGTTAGACAATTTAAAAATAATATAGTTTAACATAGTTTATACATTATGTGTTTCGTACAGATCATAAAGAATATACATACAGTAAGATGTCAAAAAAGTAAGTAGAGCCCATTACTTAATTAAAATTTATACATAAACATAGTAACCAAGTGGATGATGGTTCCTCACAGCAGTTTCTCTGGAACCTCAGTTTCTTTACTACAGGGATTATTTTCAACAGTCTGCCTGACGGTACAAGGACTTCTGGCCCAGGTCGACCGTAGCGGGATGATGTAGCGGGATGATGTAGCTTCTTTGTGTTTGCTGGTGAATTGTATAATCACTCTACTGACTGTGGAAGAAGAGTCCCAAGGTTTTGTACAATTAGACGCTGGTTAAGTCCACCCTCAGACCGACCCACAACACACCATCTTTATAAACCAGACCTTTTTTACTCCTGGTGTTCACGAGATAGCGAGTTAAAGCTGATTCACACGTAAGCAATATAGCCGCAAAATAGCGCGACATAATTTTCAGTTGGTTCCGGACGAAAATACCGACATTATGCTCGAAATTATCGGCCTCTTCAAAAACCTTCACATATCTTCAGTTATCATACTGACATGTAAAAAATTTCTACTTTCGCGCTAGGTCTAAAATTTTTCACCAACACCGCAAATACGGATCATTTACCTTGAACTTGACCAAATATTACCGAAAATATGCAAATAAATTAGAATTTATTTAATTCCCTTCGAAATAAAATTCGCTTGTAATTTCAGAGATCGCTCATGTGTGAGTCAGCTTTTACTGTAAACTGGTACCGTTTATATCACTAAAACAAGCTTTTCGTAAATGCGTATACGGTACACTATGAAGTGGGTGTTTTGGATAATGTGGTAGGACAAAATGAAAACACAAAAAATGTATTGTTTGAAATTGTTATTTTTACACTTAAGTTTCATTTATCCACAGAATCTTATAACCTCCTTACGTCTTTGTGCAGTCAGCCTATCAATCATCCCAGGCTTTAATTCACTGGTTATTAATGTAAAGTTGTCTATTTTTGAAAGGTAATAAAATGTGATGTGCATTAAGGACACTCGGTTAAAGCTGAAAATAACAGCGAGTGAAGGGAACAGAACTCCAGACCTTAAGTGTGCTATGAGTCGATATTACTTTAATATTATTACCGTATCCACTCCCTGAATTTAATTAAGTTCAGGTGTTTCCAGTGAAAATTAAAGACGTGAAGATTTGAAGAGATTTTAGTTTCAGGTTTCTAACAGTGTACTGGATTAATAAACATCACTGATACTGAATATTACTGAACTTTATTCTCTAATGAGGATCAGAATGAGGAACTCCAGTGAGGTGGGAAGGAAATGTTGTGCTAATAAGGTTATACATACTTACAGTCCTACATTATTTCATCTCTGGGGTTCTGAGAGCTTCCAGGTTTGGTCCTGTTTGCTAACATTGCTCCATATTCCCACTTACATACTAAGGGTTAAATGAAACCTATTAAATGTGCTGTTCTTGTGGTTTATATTGAATTGTACTGCTTTAGATGTTAATGTTGCAGGTTGCATTGTGTTGTTTATCTTTCTTATTATACACGTTGGTAGAAATGATGCTGAATAGGAATCATTTTATTTCATAAACTTATACACATCATATAACCTTTATACACACTTTCTAACAGTAAGCAATTACAAAGTGCCACTATTTGTATTGTTATTGCTTCGGATGTTTATATTAAAATAAACAAAGAGATTCTATCTTAAATGTGTTTGTTAAAGCATTAAAGATGCCGAAATGTTCCTGCTCTTTTATCTTTATTGCTTAATCGTGTGTAGAGGGACTGCAAAATTAGCAAGCTAGCTTTTACAAGATTACAACACGGGAAGCTCGCATTTTAACTGGTCCACTATCTGGGGATAAAAAGAAATCATTATTCTGAGTGGGTAATGCTTAAATCAAAACAATAAACACTCTTAGTTCTGCAGAGAGAACTTCATTAGCAGACTTTATAATGGAGAAAATAGCTCTGCTCACAGTACACGGAGCTCACCGGACTCGCCTCTGACATGATTAACATACGTAGAAGTGAACTGCAAAATTCTTGATTTAGTTTGTTTTCCATGTTCCCGAATAGCAAAGCAGTTATTTACCTCGAGCTCGGTGGAAAATGTAGCTGATGTGTTCACCTTCCATCTAACTTAAGAGAGGATAAAAAATATAGCGGGTGATGACTTACTGTACATAAGTGAGATAGAACGTGTGATTTCTTTAATAAATGAAACACTGGAGTTGTTTGTAAAGATTGTTGTGGTTTAAAAGGAAAAAAATGCTCGGGGAAGGACGGGTGTAAGAGGAACACTGTCACTCAGTACTCTACAGAACTTACTTGGCAAGAGACGAGGAGGAAAAAATGAAAGTGGAGATGAAATAAAAAGAATTTATTCATCTTACTTTACAAAGGTAAAACTCTGACCATGATAGAACCATCTGTGAACTTCCAGAACTTTCCTCACACAGACAGCATGACCTGTTTAATAAATACACAACAGACGAGAAGCAAAAGGACCATTGGTTCAACACACGCACACACACGCACACACACACACACACACACACACACACACACACACACACACACACACACACACAGTGGACATGATGGCCAGCAGACCGTACATAAACACAAAGAGTTTAATAAATATAACACGTACATCCAAAACAAATATACATCTACTGCAGCCAGTGATAAAAACAAAAACTCAACAAAACCGGAATTAAAACAGTTTGTACAGGCTACGTCCAACTAGATCATATCTATAATTATTTATTAATATTAATATTTATATATTTATATATTTATTTAAAACTAAACATTCATCTGGATATTGAAGTTTTCCCCCCTAAACACCCTCCACTCTTCATCACGTTTACCGCATCCTCACGTCCCAGTGCAAACGCTTACATACACCTTTAAATATTTCATAAATAACACACACCATCCAGGAAACATCGCACCGGGAACACGCTAATGAGGAGTACAGCAGTTTAAAAAAACAAATAAAACAACAAACACCACACCAATAGGTAAACATGAAAACCTTCATAAATAAATTATAAAGAAGTTCTGTGCAAAAAAAACATGTAAGGGATTCTGCTCAAAGTAAACATCTCGAACTGTTAGAGAAGAAAAACACTGAGGATACAAGAGCCGGACAGGACTGAGGGTAAGACTGATGTAATCACTGTTAGATGTGTGTGGCTTTGCTAATGAAACCAAAAATTGGGACACCCAGCCTAAATGTACAAGTTAATTAAAACAAGACGTAAAACATGCCATTAGATGGTCAAAACCATCCCTCAAAATAATACACAGGTTTTATGGCCTAACTTTGTGTACGTTAAAATTGGCGTGTGTAAAATCCTAAATCTCATGTCCAAAGTGATCGATTTAGAGGGTGTTTTTGTACGGACATCGAAACTCACAAAAACAGAACATAATCAGAAAAGTTGTGTAATGTTTGTGATTCTCTATTAAACACTGCCTGTATTGCCTGAATATTAATGCTCTATTGCAATAAATACATGAAAGTGATATTGTTATGCTTTTATGCTTTACACCACAAAAAATGGCAAATATTTGTGAGTTTCAGAGACTTCGCCTACACAGTATTTATATTTAAAAATTTTCCACAAAACTTTATGGTCCTTATGTAAGTAATGTTTAAAATGGACTATTTTCATGTTTAAGAAAAAAAACAACAACAGTCTTTGAAAATCCGTGGAGAATCCCCAAGGCATGCCTACTTTAACGCCTCAGTGAGCCGACCCAAAATCAAACGCACAGTTCACTTCCGGTTTTGTTTCACTGTAAATCATTCATGCACTAATAATTGCAATAACACTTGTAGAAACTGAGAGGTTTATTTAATTAAATCGGCCCACAACAGTACAGTTTGTGAAACTATAAAATGTAAGTAAAAAACAAGCCTATAAAAAATATCATTTCCTGGTTTTTCCCATTTCGGGGCCATTTTTGGTTCCATTAGTGAAGCCATACACATAAAGTAACTAAATTGAGAGTGAGGTCTATTGAAACTACACAGATTGAGACGTGTACATCTACAGGTATAAAGAAAGGTTTAGGAATAAAGAAAAAATAACTGCAGGCATTAAGAATGAGACTGAGACAGACATTGCTTGGGGTTGTGAAATAAGAGTAAGACAGGTCTTATCTGGGGTTGTAGAATTAGAGTGAGACAAATTTTGCCTGGAGTTGTGGAATAAGAGTGAGACAGACCTTATCTAGGGTTGTGAAATGAGAGTGAGACAGATTTTGCCTGGAGTTGTGGAATGAGAGTGAGACAGATCTTATCTAGGGTTGTGAAATGAGAGTGAGACAAATTTTGCCTGGAGTTGTGGAATAAGAGTGAGACAGACCTTATCTAGGGATGTGGAATGAGAGTGAGACAGATTTTGCCTGGAGTTGTGGAATGAGAGTGAGACAGACCTTATCTGGGGTTGTGGAATGAGAGTGAGACAGATCTTATCTGGGGTTGTGGAATGAGAGTGAGACAGATCTTATCTGGGGTTGTGGAATGAGTGAGAGATTTAATCGGGGGTTGTGGAATGAGAGTAAGACAGATCTTATCTGGAGTTGTGGAAAGAGAGTGAGACAGATTTCATGTAAAATTGTGAAATGTCACTAAGACGAATATCTCATTGCACCTATGAAAGGAGACAGCTTTATCTGGAGAGTAAGACAGGTGGAGATATGGGAGGAGAGGAAGACAGGTTTGAGTATTGTGGAAAGAGAGTGAGACAGGTTGATGTTCAGTTCGACGGTTTAAGCGTTTTCAGTAGTCAGTGTAGAATTTTATTCTTATAAACTTGCACATCTATATAAATAAATAAATAAATAAATAAGTTCTAAAACACATCCAGAGTGAGACAGGTCTAGCTGCAGGCATGGGGCGAGTGACACAGGTGAATGATTGACAGTAAAGATAAGTAAAGCGTGGGGGGGGGAGGGGGGGGGTCACATACAGGGAGGGACGGGGATACTGAAGCACAGGGCTGAAGTTAAAGAGGCTCAGACTGTTCAGCTGTGGGCACAAAAATGATACACACACACACACACACACACACACACACACACACACTTTGCTTTACAGAGCACAATCAACACTCTGGCGAATGCACTGCAGTGACGAGTTCAGCACATGCATAGCTTTCCTATGAGAAAACTCTAACAGCGAGCTCGAGACTCAGGAAAAAAGGGACGGGATTCTTGAAGGGCGAGGTGATTACCTCTTACACTCTGGGACGGGAAAATAAAATCAGAAGCGAAACTCTGCAGCGAGCACAGTGAGGTCAGGACAGAACCTGGCCTGCTGCTGGACGCTTCGGCGGTGTGAATTCTTCAGGTTAGAGGATGTCGAAGATGCTGCTCGGTGTGTGGTAGCGATCGGGGAGAACCCTCATCTTCAGTGTTCCGTCAGCACCACAGGTAAAAATACGGCTCCCAGGACAAGTCTCGATCTGCATCACACCGGCGCCGATGTTACGGAAGATGGACTGCTTAGCGTGCTCATTACTGAACGAGTGCATGAGCCCGTGACCTGCTAGCTTCCAAACCTACGACAAGAAGCAAATTAAAATTTTACTTGTCACAACAAAATCATACAAAGTACAACATGTAGTGAAATGCTTATTACGTCTGTCCTATATTTAAAAAAGAATAAAAAATATCAAAACATAAAAATTATGAAAAACCCCAATAGAAAAAAGTCAAATATAAATGTAGTGATATAGTTTATAAATAATACGGTGTGTAAAGTATGTGCAGAGTAGTGCAAGGTGAACAGGGAGTGCAATTTGTTCATGCAACAATCACAGAGAATGTAGAATGTATTGATCATGTGTAGGGGAGGTCTACAGTGTCCAGGTACCAGTGTTCTGGTTCAGGGCCCGAACGGCCTCCGGGAAGAAGCTCCTCCTCATTCGCTCAGTGTTTGCCTTTAAGGAACGGAAACGTTTCCCCGACTGAAACAGAGAGAAGAGTCCATTGTTGGGATGGAGGTCCTTCACTATCTTCCTGGCTTTGGTCCAGCACCGCTTGCTGTA
>JAOUQZ010000031.1:846303-859360 GCA_028564935.1 Neosilurus hyrtlii
CACACACACACACACACACACACACACACACACACACACACACACACACACACACACACACACACACACACGTGTTAGATAAATGAGTGGAGTTAGTGTAACGTGTGAAGTTAAAACCCTCGACACTCCGGACGTGGACGTGGTGGTGGTGAGTAAACAGGGTGTGTGTTTTAACAGTACGGAGTGTAACACACAACAGATGGAGCTGATATTCAACACCAGCAAGATGGAGAGCAGATTTCCCCCAAAATTCACCCGACACTTCAACAAGAGTAGAGGGGAAAAATCTCAGGGAAAGGAGAGTCCTGTTCCTGCTTTATTTATTTACTGGTTGATTTCCATTTAACAGGAACGACTCTGGAACGACTCTGGACATTGATAGCAAACGTTTAAGTAACTGTTTTGTTACTACTAAAAAATCCAGAGAAGACAAAAAAGGAAAAAGTAGTCCAAAAATAAACAGAGAACAAAATGATTTTTGTTGTTACCCAAATGACAGTAAAAATGTTGTGGCTTTGATTATTATGTGGCGGCACGGTGGCGTAGTGGTTAGCACATCCACCTCACAGCAAGAAGGTCCTCGGTTTGAATCCCGGGCTCGGGGCGTTTCTGTGTGGAGTTTGTATGTTCTCCTTGTGCATGTGTGGGTTTCCTCTGGGTACTCCAGTTTCCTCCCACAGTTTAAATACATGCACATTAGGCTAAATGATTGTTTGTTTGCTTGTTGATTGCTGTTCTGTATTAATCTCACAAAGGAAACTTTGCCTCTGCATTTAACCCGTCCAAAGTGAGCACACACACACCGAGAGCAGCGGCTGCTCTACAGCACCCCGGGAGCAGTCGGGGGTTAGGTGCCTTGCTCAAGGGCATTTCAGCCACTTCAGCCCCCTCTATGTAAGTTATGGGAAATGAAACGACATATGAAGTGTTTACGAAGTCGTGAGGTTTATATAAGTGGATTGGTATACAGTGTAACTTATTATATAATTAAAGGTAGCAGTGACACACACACACACACACACACACACACACAGCTGAGCTCGTACCTCTTACTGGAGGCCCACGGTGCTCCTTTACACTGAATCAGAGCCGAGTCCAAGTCAAAATATCCCGTCTGACTTTTCCTCTGTGGAACCTGAAGAGAGGAGAAGACAACAAGCTCAGCACCTCAGTGTGATAGAAATCACATCGCCGTTTCCGTTCACATGTTCAGACTGTTAGTGAAGAACCTACACGTACTACACGCTCCGTATAAACACTAACTGTAGTGTACAGCCTGCGAGTTGAGGACAGTCACAGGATGAAGAGCTTATATATGTATGTAGAGGGTTACAAGAACGAGGCGCTGCTGTAGGAACCACTGGGGACGGTGTTCTATAAAAATATCAGCTGTTACACGCAGAAAACCAACAATGTGAGTTGTGTGTGTCACTGTCGGAATAACAAACAGAAAATAACACAAATAAAATGTTATTCTGAAATAAATTACCTGGGAAAAGGAGGACGGTGTGATGAGTAAAGCGAGTGAAATGTTTCTGAAGGTGTTTCAGCAGTACGAGCAACTCGAAGCTCTATCCAGGATTAAACCGGCTACTATATTGAACTACAGCCTTCCAGGAGCCTCCCACTTTATATATGTATATTAACACAATATCCTGAAAGTGTTGCGGTCTGCGTCACTGCAACGTCGTTACAGTTTTGGAGAGGTGAACATCCTACGACGACCACATGTCCTACACCGTACCCTGTGGCACAGATTCGGCACGGTGGCCTTTACCCTGCATTATCACGCATGTTTTGTGGGCGTGGCCAACTTAATCTGTAGACGCTGTTGTGTAAAATGTATTTTAAAGTAAATTCTTGGGTTTCTGGATGTATTTCTGACTGTAGGATTTCTTGGCAGAAAACCTGATCTGAGTGGCAGAGTGCTGGATAGGAATGATGTCATCACATTACTTGTAGAAGAATATAAAATGGGCACGGTGACAATGCCGGTATGTCTGAACATGTTTGAACATGTCTCGCATATTAATAGCCGACTTCAGCAAATCGCTGCTTTGTGATAGTTTGTAGTTGATTGTTAATTTGCGCTATGCTAATATTTAACTAATATCATATAATACTGCATCGCTTAATGCTAGCTGTGTGTAAACTTTATACTCACCTAAATGGATATATTTTATCAGCTTTACTGTGCATACAGTTATAAACATCAGACATGTGGATTGTTTTGTAGCTGCGTGGACACTTTAGAAGGACACCTTTTCCTGGGTTTTTTTGGGCACACGTGTTCTGTTTTTACTGAACTACACGCTGGCACTTTATTACGATTTCAAAATAAAGTGCTCTAGAATGTGGAACAGCACCCTGAATCATTTCCATCTGATTAAAAAGGATCAGCTGCAAGTGATCAGTGTTGCATGCAGACGAGTGAGTAACGCTGGAATAATCAAGCCTGGGTGTGTAAGAAGAACAGACGCAGCCCTGAGGAGGAAGTGGGTTAAATCAGCCCATAATACTCCACCAAGGTGCTACCGGCAACAGGAAACAGGGTGCGCAAATGTGGACGCTATTAGAGACACACACAGGAACTGAGTCAGAGGCTGCAGGGTCACATTACGTTACATGCACACATGTGCGCACACGCGCGGGCGCGCGCACGCACACACACACACTTTTTATTTTATTTATGCTTAAATAAAATAATAAATAAAAAAGGAGGTTTTGACATAAAAAATATATATAGTGCATCATTATTATTTATATATTATCACTGCATGTTGATGTTTTGTTTATTTATTTATTTACATGTTATAAATGCATTTAATTGGGAAGAGACAATAATAGCCTGACCACAACCAAAATAATAGAAAATATTATATTTATGTTATTTGTTAATATTATAATATTTTTATACTTTCATTTATTAAAATTTACAGAGAGAATGAGATGGGGTTACGATGGGAGAAAATATAATTATATAAATAATAATTATGCAAATATAATGAATTATTATAAATACAATTGGGGTTAAAAATAGGAAAAATTGTTTATAATTATAAAAATTTTTTAATTAAAAAATATATAAGGAATATTTTTCACAAATTAAATCCAAAAATATTTCTACATTAAACAAAAATATTTATCTTTGATGAAGCCAGAAATAGCAACAAACTGAACACACTCAGAGTGTTTTTGCTCAACATGAAATGAAATCTCTCTCTAAAAAAAAAAAAAATTAAAACAAACAAATAAATAATTAAACGTTGAGAAAACTGGTCCCAGGTTTCTCTCCTGGTACTCGAGTAGAACTGGACAGAGTTTGACGCAGAAATGAAGAGAGTTTAGATGAAACAGAACCCGAGTCTCATCAGCTGATTCCAACTGGAATGTTGTGTGAATGTGATGTTTACACTTAACTACCCCTTTAACCCCGAGACCACTTCTCACCGGGCTGGAGAGCAGGGGCAGGCCGGTGCAGGGGTGGAACGCTCTGGTGGCCGTCCCATCGATGGAGTGTCTGTTCTGCTTCTTCCAGTTACTACTGCATGGCTTCAGTGAGGAGGCGGAGCTTCGCTGTTACAGAGGATAAGCAGAGTTAGCTTTATTTAATTAGTGCTGCAAGTGGCCATGAACACCCCGTTAGCGTCCATCGTTATTTGCTAGCATCTTGTGGTACTTAACTTCTCCCTCATCACACGCAACATTCTGTCTGAAACGGTTTTGGGTAATTTCCTTGCGTGGTTCCCTTTAAACTGTTTTTGTGCAATCAACTTGGTAACATGCTAAACAGCTAGCAAGAAATTGTAAGGAGAAAACAGCAACCGGAAATCAAGTACCGTGTTCAAACAATGTGGAAGCAGAGGAAGACTCACCAGCGTGGCGTGCGCGGTGTTGTTAAGAGTCCAGTCTGGGCTCGGGGAGCGTTGGGTATTAAGGCTGGTGGGTGTGCTGGACAGGGAGGACCAGGGATCTTGGTCCTCATCCTGACCAGGCACGATGGTCTCTGGTTGGATTTGTGTTTCTACTCGTCTGCCCTGGTTCTCCTTCCCAAACTGGAGATCCTGAAGGTCCTGAAGGTTGCTGGGATCGTTGAGTCCTGCCACTCCGTTCAGACTGTGAGGGCTTTTAGGGCTGTTGAGTAAAGAAGTCCAGGGACTGTTTTTGGCACTGTATGCATGGCTGGTTTGTGTTAGTGGTTGAGGTTTGGTGATACTGGGTTCTCTGTTTAAGGGTCCAGACCGGCCCTGGTTTTCAGACAAGACCCGTCTCTCGAGTGTCTGAGTGTGAATTCGAAGGTTTGAGCTGGTTTCGCCATTGGCTGTGTTGATAGCTCCGTTAGCATAGCTAGCATGACTGTTGGTTCTATGCTGGTGGGTCTGGTTTCGTGTCTGGCTTTGATTCTGATTCTGTCTGTGGTTCTGAGTCTGGTTTTGGTTCTGCGAGGTCGTGGGAGTTGATGCCTCACGGCATTGTTTGTATTTGGCATGCAGGAGCTCTTGCGACAGCTGAAGACGCTCCTGAATCAAACGTGAGATGTCCTGAACAGCTTCAATGATCATCGAACCTTCTTTTGAATCAGGCGACAGAACAAGCCGCCTACAGGACGTAGGTTTGGGGGAACCCCTGGACTCGTCCGGTTCGCTCCGGTCCACGCGAGACCGGCTCCTCGGGCTGAGAGGAGTTTGAACGTAGGCCGTCTGGCTCCACTCTCCGTTTCTCGTCCCATTTCTGTCGTTGGTTTGGAGACTGGGAGGATCTTTGGTCTTCTTGAATGGCCCTTCATCCCCCGGAGGTGTGAAGAGAGAGTCGGGAAGAAGATGAGGTGATGTCGGGTCACAGAAATTCAGCCTCTGTGCGATGCGAGCGATCACCTCCTGCCTTTCCTGGAGCAGCGAACCGATCAGCGGGTTCGTTTCGGCAGAGGAAGAGCGAGGACTTGGGCTGGGGTTCGAAAACAAGGGATTGGAGAGTGATTTGAAGTCGCGTGTCGGAGACGAAGATGATGACGGCAGTTCCACACTCGGTGTCTTTCCTGAGCTTTCCAAGACGCCATTGGTTCTGGAGAACAGTAGCTTCGCAGCTTTGCCGGGCAGGATGGGCGATTCGGGGCATTTACGCTGGTTCAGAGGGCTGGTTCTGTCATGGGAGGGTAACGCTGAGCGAAGAGGTCTGCATAAAAGAGGTGAACTCTGTAATCTGATGGGGGTTGGAGGGTCGTTGACAGTCTGACCCCGACTATATGCACCATCTCGTGGCCCCTCAGAAGGGTCGAGGGTACGTTTGCCAAAGAACGAGAGGTCGGAGTGGATGCTGCACTTCAGCACGGGGTACTTGGGCTGGCGGGGCAACGACTGTACCCGCACCTTCAGCGCGACGCTGTGGGACACATTGGGCACCGGAAAGGCGTGCTCCGAGGGTGGCTGGGAGAAATTCCATATCAGCTCCTCGTCTGCTGCACTTATTCTGGGAACGTAAAAGGGAACACAGAGTTTTGATTGGACCCAGATCAAAAGTAAAATTATTACAAAAATACCAAGTGCAAAACATCAGTGTTAGATGTACAGAGTGAGTTTGGTGGTACCAGGGTAAACAAACACAAATCAATAAGAGAAGATTCCCAACAGTCCGATCAGTGGCCAGAGGAGGCGGAGCAACACCAGGAATACACAACTTTTAACAGATTCGTCGTCTTCTCTGAGATCACGGACGGATTTCTGACACACAGCTGATTTTTACCTCCATCTGTGGTATGGAGGTCGTCAGAGACACCAAAGTGTTCATTCTACAGCGGAGTGTCAGTAGGTTCTGTGGTTTAATGTGAAGAAAACACGTACATGCTCGAGGTATGAAGAGTGTTACCTGTACAGGATGTTTCTGGGCACGATGCCATGAGAGGCGCTGAGCCAGGCACTCAGCTGTGAGAAAAACACGTAGGAACGCACGGCCAATAGCAACGTCTTCTCCTCGATGAACCGATCCCCGCTCCTGATCAACACAAACAGGAAAGGTTATATTATATCATCATCATAATAAAAATGTGGTTATACAGGTATGTAACCACATAAATACATTCAGAGTGTTTGGATGTGTGGTGTGTATGCAATTGGTGTGTGTTTGTACACACATATTCATAGTGTGTGTGTGTGTGTGTGTGTGTGTGTGTCGTACTGTCTCGGGACGGGCTGTAATGTCCACCTCTCCAGTAGGAGAGCATCCTGTTTAATCGCCGGGTCGTTCAGGTCTGTCGCGAGACCGTCATCGTTATAGCAACAGTCCGGGAGTAGCATGACTTCGATCATGATGGGGATGTGATTTCGCCATAGCAATATGACCTCTGACCTCGTCCTCCTCGCCTGACGACACTGTCAAAACACAACAAACAAATACACAAACCTTGTAAGGCCTCCCCCAAGCGTGTTCTATACCCGTGGCGTTTTTAAACTCAGTGCTCTTTACCTGCGGCAATTTGTCGCTGCAATCGTGTTTGGTGAGGACCGGACCACCGGACTGTGCGGGGGGACAGTGCAGGCCCTCGGTTCGTCCTTTCACAGAACATTCCGGCGTCCGGCCCTCTGTTATCAGGAGCGTGAGGGACACCAGGAACTCCTCGGCATCATACTCAAAAAACTCCTCTGCCGCTTCTGGGGACACACACACACACACACACACACACCAAGAACTCTATCAGGAACTGTTCGGTATTCCTTCACAAGAATGACAAGAACTTCAAGTTCTTAAGTTTGCAAGTTTCCAGAACTTCAATTCATTTCCTTAAAGGGTCCCTGAACTCTGCACTTCCTCAAAACTTTCCATATCGCTTTACTTCACCGTTAAAGTTCTTAGAACCCTTTATTTAATCAGAAAGACTCTAGAGCTGTTCATTTCACTATATAAAGTATTCTAAAGGGTTTTCCTTTAAATGTAATCAATAAAAGCTTACAGATCATTCTTCCCCCCCTTAAAAATCACCCTGCCTTATTTCCTTGAAAAGGTTCCTACTAAACTATTTATTTCCTCAAATTTCCACCGGTACTCTTTATTTCCATTACAAGGTTCTGCAAGTGATTCTATAAACTGACTCATGTAGGAAATATACATAAACAAAACACCTGTGCGTTTATACATGAGGCTAAAGTGCTGAATTTACTGCATGCTAACACACACACACACACCAGCTGATTTCACAGTTCCAGAAGCTACCATCTTGCCATCTGTGTGTGTGTGAGAGAGAAAAAGAAATAGAGAGAGAGAGCGAGAGAGAGAGGGAACACGCAAGCACGCCCTCGGCTGTGTTCAGCTCTCGGTAAACGTGGGAGTGAAAATGTGTGGAATGCGGTAAAGTACGACTGATCAGTGATGCTGAAACACACACACACACACACACACAGCAGCTGACAGGTATCTGAGTTTAGTCAGGAGTGTTAAAGTGACAATGTGACTCTGATACTGTGGAACATGAGGATGAATAAAGTTTTAAGTGAAATTAGTTACCGTAATACATGTAATAGGGGTGCACATTTACAGTACAGTACAGTACAGGACAGGACAGCCATGTCAGTCAATTAATCTCTGCATCAAACGATTATTACAAATAATCACCACCATTTTCCTGACTGCCATAATTAATGTGCTTATTAACTGATACGGGCAGGAGGGGTGGAGGGGCGGAGGGGGCTGGGGAGTTCGGGGTAAGCATCTCTTTTCTTACCAGTATGACCAACATTCACAGCGGAGCTGTGGCACAGTTGACAGTAGTGCGCCACTTACTACTTAAAACGGGTTTTCTTTTCTTTCTTTCTTTTGTTTTTTATTAAAAAGATGATGGTATCTTTAATCATGATCATTTCTGGTACAATATATCAACTAACTAAAAAAATATCATGACAAGCCTACTACAGGACACTGTAATTACACATCTACTACACACAGTGTTTCACTGAATCACACTTCTTACTCACGACTTCTCGACTAAATTTCAGAAGGAACGACGTGTCCAGTTATTAAGCTCTTGTATTGGAGGGCAGAAAAAGAGAGAAAGATAGAGAAAAAAAAGAGATAGAGAGAAAGAGAGTAATTGTGAGAGAGCAAGAGGAACAGTCAGAGAGAGAGAGAGAGAAAAGAGAGCGAGGGAGAAGAGAGAGAGAAGAGAGTGAGAGAGAGAAAAGAGAGAGAAAGAAGAGAAAAAAAGAGATAGAGAGAAAGAGAGTAATTGTGAGAGAGCAAGAGGAACAGTCAGAGAGAGAGAGAAAAGAGAGCGAGGGAGAAGAGAGTGAGAGAGAGAAAAGAGAGAGAAAAGAGAGAGAAGAGAGAGAAGAGAAAAGAGAGAGGAGAGAGAGGAGAGATAGAGAGAGAGGAGAAAAGAGAGAGGTGAGAGAGAGAGAGAGGAGAAAAGAGAGAGGTGAGAGAGAGAGAGAGAGATGATCCAGAACATTTCCACTGTGAACTAATAATATTTTTCTGTTTGTGAGTAAAAAGTTCTTGTTTATTTATATTTTTATTCTTATAATGTTTTACACGGTGTGTGTCATCAACAGATGGGGTTGTAGTCATCGTGATCAAGTTCCTCAATCTGATGGATTTACCACGGACTGACAGAACGTGTGTGTGTGTATCATGAATGATATAAGATGATATAATATGGATATTACACAGGGTGATCTGATTGGTCCACTATTTCTGGATTTAAAAACATTATTCCGAGTGGATAACGCTCAAATCAAAACAACGGACACTCAGCTTGTTAGTCCCTTGAATCAGGTGGTGTCATTATTATCACACTTTACTAATGAAAACTGAATAATGAAAATCTCACTATTTTTCTTGTGTTTCTGGGGAGTATATACACTAGACACCATACGTTCCTGTGTAGTAGATACTAAAACAATGATTCATCTCAGGCTCGGTGGACATCACTGAACTGAATATTCTATTAAAAAGTAAATATATTTACAAGCCAAGCTGCCGTGTCTGTGGTGTGATGTCGCTGACCCCACCTCACACACCGAAGCATTGTGAAACGCTATTTTTGGTGGATTTTTGTTGTCGCAAACTTCAGACTCCATCATCTGAGAAAGTCCGAATTATTTCCTCTCAGGGTATTACTATATTATAGCGTCTATACGACAGTCATCTGGCTGTTTATAACAGGCTGGGGTTGGGTGTGAGTAGTGTTGTTTGCTTTGGATACCTGGATGTTGTTTTGTCTCAGGGTGGTGCTGTATACATAAACCCGGGTGTAAACACTCCACCAGATATCCAGCTCAGATTCAGACGGCTTTGTTGGCTACCGACACCCTGGTGCAAACAGTCACTCATTTATCCATCAATCTATTAAAATGATTTATATAAATACAGTGGAATGTTTTTTAACAGTAATACAAAAGTGCATTACTGTCTGTTTAATACCATTTACGTATCTAACCAATATCTTGGAACGTTGTGCTAACAGTGATCTAGGTCGTACCAGACACTTCAGGATGTTCCACCATGTCTCCTGTCCCGGAGCAGCACATCCCAGAGTGAGGTCACGACCCGCCTTCGTCACTCACGATGACACATCTGAATCTAAAGGATTTTTATTTGGAACTGGACAGACCTGAGACGGGGTGCAGTGGAATTCAGTCTGGAATGCAGCCATGACACGTTCTCTAATCTCCTACAATAACAAGCATCAGCTGATCATCAGCATGTGAATTAAAGCCAAGTTTCGACTAAAATAATAAGCTGTTCAAATTTCTTTTTACATTTATTATCTAATCGAGAGCGCGTTATACACCGTACCGGTTACACCAGATCCACTTCATTACACAGAACACTGTCACTGTACACAACAAGACTCGGAGGTGTTCATTATCTATTACACTGAGTTAAAAGGTCGACAACTGAGATATTTATATTATTATTAAATACTGATCATTACATTTTGATCCTGGAACAGAACACTACTTCTGTATTAGCTTCCACTTCCTATAATTGCAGTGTCATACCACTTTAATTCGTAAAGGATTATGAATACGATATGATATAATTAAATATCTTCTGATCATGACATCATTAAATTTGTTCAGAATTTGGGCGAGGTCTGTTCACACTGAATCATGAACGATCTGAGTTTCTAGCATGTCTATGGTCTGTTTACTTATATTCTTATAAATAAGAATAACTTTTTTACACACCAGCTGTTTGACTTTTTTCCGCCCCCCAACACTACCGCATATATTAGGGAAAATAACTGATTAGTAAAATACCATATTTAAAATATCGCAATCCCTTAAAATTCAAAGGCTAAAATAATAATAACAAGAACGACACTCAGGGAGTGCAAGCCTCCACTAAGCCCAGCAATCCCCAATATTAACCGAAATGACAAAAATCTTTCTAACTCACAATATTAAAGAACCCTTAAAAAAAACTCCTGGATCCAGGATTTGATCCGGATCATCTCCACAATCTAAAGGAGTCTTCCCTGTCCAAAGCCCCGCCCCTGGTAAACAATTCATAAAAGTCCAAACATTACTTTTTGTACAAACCTGATAAAGAAACACAAAAACAAACTGAGGTTAAATAAGCTCCTTGGCAGAGGTAATAATGATAGTACTACTAACAAGAGTCATCAGGAGATGATACATCAACCCCGGCCTCCCCGTGTCAGAAAATACGAATTGCAGAAATCCCAAAATATCAAAAGGCACAGCTCCACTGCCTTGTAGCAAGAGCTGCCAAGTTTGATCTCAAATGGTTTCCGAATTGAAATGATTACAAGCGGACAGATGGCTGCATGCACGGAGGTACGGATGACTATATCCTCTTCACGGTATATGTCGGGTGCAAAAGGTTTTCGAGTTTTGGCACGGAAAAGTGTCAAAATGGCTTCCATGGAAACAAACAATTTAAACGGCAGAAATCCCAAAATATAAAAAGCCACTACATATAAATATAAAAAGCCACTACACTGCCTGACTGAAATAACTGTCAAAGCTGATAAAGAAACCTGACACTGTTTTCGAGTTCTGGTCTGGAAACGCCACCCATATTCTTAAATTGGTTGCCATGGAAACATGAAAAAAATAGTAATTGCAGTAATCTCAAAATATCAAAAGTCACAACTACCCTGCCATGTAGAGGCCAAGTTTGAAGAAGAAATCCAAAATGGCTTCCGGATTCTGGGCTGGAAATGAAGTGATTATAGACTGAATGGACGGACAGATGAACATACTGATGATGTCATTACATACCAGGGGGATATTAATAACATAATACACACAGCACATGTCACACTTCTGCTGGTAAAAAGTGTATAATATGGTGTAAAAACATTAATTTTATAATTTACAATAAGATGTATTCATGGTAAAACTTTGACTCCTATTTAATAGAACATTCTCACTCGCAGGCAAATGTCACATTCACCGGCTTTCGCCGAATAAAGAGCTGAATGTCCATGAGCCACGTTTAATGCAGGAAAAACAGGCTGTCTTTGTGCTGAGTAGACAAAAAACAGCCACAGGATTTTAAACCTATCAATTAGTGAGCTTCATTTACTACTTCACAGACGCTTTCAGAACAAAGCATAAAGTTTTCACTCCCTAAACACAGTAAAACAAACCACTAAAGAAACATACAGCATCGGAAATAAACAGCTACTGAAGCATAAACATGGAACAACCTAAACACCCTGATAGATTCTTTTTTTTAAAGATTTAATGTATAAAACCATTCAGTCTATTTTGGAGATGTATTTGGCACTCCACTGCACCCGCTCACACATACACACACACACACACACACACACACACACACACACACACACACACACAGAGCTGGCACACATGAACGTGCCCACTTTTCCAGTTTCCACCACACTGCTGTTAATTTTAGTCACTGCCTGTCAGCTGGTCTTCACAGGGGCGTCCACGGTCGACGCCTGACTAAAATACCCCACCAAAAAAAAAAAAAAAAAAAAAGGACAAAACACTGAAAGTCACACACACACAAACACACAGACACACTGCAGTATTCACACCTGATCCAGTCAGTCGTGGTGTGTAGTGTCAGATAACGACTCCTCTATAAAAGCTAATGCACCTAACAGGTAGTGGATGAGCACACAACACATTTCAATTTAGAATGTGTGGACTACAGCTGAATGCCAGAAGTGATTTAGATGAAGTAATATCTTTTATAGAGATTATTGCATGGTTTCATGAAACTTATCTGTGTATGTTTTAACCTTGTCAAAATTGTGTGTGTGCGTGTGTGTGTGCGTGAACTGACCTATTCAGTGTGTGTCATTTCTAGGAAATAAACAAACAAAAACTAAATAAAACCCCACCACCAGGGGGCATTAGAGATCCCGTACTTTACTGAAGCAAAGCTTGACGGTATGCACTGTATGAATACGTTTAAAGGGTTTTTCTTCTTCCTGTCTTCTTTTGCTCCTCTATCTGCATAATAATGCTGACCAAAAACAAAATATATAACTGCATCAACAAAAGCAACGTTTACAATCATAACCCACTAACAGACAGCATGGCGTCTACAGCTGTCGAAGAAGATAAGGTTTGCGTTAGAGATCACACAGGTGTAAAGTGACGAGCTTCACATTTCGGTGATTTATCTGATTTATGATGCAGACTGGTGATAGCACACCGCTGTTCACCTGCTCTCTGTCAATAACAGAGTTTATCCTCAGGTTCACTCAGCACGGCAGAGGTCAGACAGGTGAGAACTGCTTCTCGAAGCATACGGGACATCACAGAGTCGGGTTTACATCCTGTCTGTTATTTCAACACCACTGAAAGGTTCTTCAAACTTTCACCTTTCTCCTCAACACCCTAAAATAACGACAAAGACTTACACCCATAAAAACAACCTTACACTTTAATGTTGACTTCAATAAACTAAACCCCTCTCCCTTAAACAACAATCCAGAGCCATAGCTTTCACCTCAGTATTACCATTACTAATACTAACTATTCCCTAAAAACAACATTACCCCTAAACATTTACCTCAGTACCACTAAACCCCTATTACCTAAAAACAACATTACCCCTA
>JAOUQZ010000031.1:865560-878060 GCA_028564935.1 Neosilurus hyrtlii
ATACACAGATACACATCTATACAGACACACACCTACACACATCTATACACAGACACACACACACATCTATACACAGATACACATCTATACAGACACACACCTACACACATCTATACACAGACACACACACACATCTATACACAGACACACACACACACACGTATACACAGACACACACCTACACACATCTATACACAGACACACACACACATACACAGACACACACCTACACACATCTATACACAGACACACACATCTATACACAGACACCCTACACAAACAAGAGTCACACACATCTATACACAGACACACACACACACACCTACACACATCTATACACAGACACACACATCTATACACAGACACCCTACACAAACAAGAGTCACACACATCTATACACAGACACACACACACACACCTACACACATCTATACACAGACACACACATCTATACACAGACACCCTACACAAACAAGAGTCACACACATCTATACACAGACACACACACACACATACACAGACACACACCTACACACATCTATACACAGACACACACATCTATACACAGACACCCTACACAAACAAGAGTCACACACATCTATACACAGACACACACACATCTACACACATCTATACACAGACACACACACACACACATACACAGACACACACATCTATACAGACACACACACATCTACACACAACTATACAAACAAGACTGACTCACACACACACACACACACACACACACACACACACACACACACCTGTACACACAGACACACACACACATATCTATACACAGACACACACCCCTATACAAACAAGACTCACACACCTATACACACAGACTCACATACAAACACACGTCTTTGTGCATCACGAATGTGTTCGGTTCAGTTTGTGGTCACGGCCTGATTCAGAACGTAATTATAGAAATGTATTCAGGTCATCCAGTGCTGTTCCCTCTCTCTCTCTCTCTCTCTCTCTCCCTCTCCTTTAAACTGTTTATTTCTCCATTCTCTCAATTGTTTCTCACTTTAGTTCTATTTTGTGCTTTCTGGCCGGCCTTTTTTCCATCCCTCCCTCTCTTTAAGAATCCAATCTGTCTATCGCTCTATCATTTCAATTAGCCTCCTCTGCATGTACATATTTATCCATCCATGCATCCAACTATTTATTCATTCATTCAACAACCCTACTGATGTACTCTTCTAATTATCTACCACTAATTACCTCTCTCCCTTATTCTATCCATCCCTTTACCCATTCATTCATCCTTTTCTGTATTATTATTTTATCCACCCATCCGGTTATCTGTATGTTTCTACATGTTGCTCTGCACACTGATCTTAATCTCTTTCACTGTTCACACAAACTCCAGCTGTTCATTTGCCAAGGTGGTTTTGTTTTTCTTTGTCCCTTTTCTTTCTGCATTTCTTCTTCTACTATTTCAGAGAAAAGAGAGTAAGATCCTAAAAGTAATGAGCTCTGGATGTGGATGTTTGGGAAGTTGCTTGTGAAACTTTCTCTAATTTTCTTTCATGTTATCATGTTATTCAACTGAAAGCCTGCAGTGTGTGTGTGTGTGTGTGTGTGTGTGTGTGTGTGTGTGTGTGTGTGTGTTTAACAAATCCGTCTCAGTCTGCTTGTTACCTCCCTAAACTTTCCGCTCACGGATAAAGAAGGGCAGACTGAGAACCCACATAGCAACAAGAGCTGAGCTCTGATTGGACAGAAGCCCCTTAGCAAAACTCAAGAACTACTTCCTGCGTGTGGAGGGGGGTGGGGGGAACAAATGCTCACTGTGATCCCAGGACTAGAAATTCTTTACGACACAAACACCAGGCTGTGACGAGTTGACTAAGCTCCAGAAGACGTGTGTGTGTGTGTGTGTGTGTGTTTTAAACAAATGCTTTAGCCAAACTTCTACATTAGTTCCTTTCACCCCATCACACTCAATCATCCAGGACGTAGATGAGCTCCTGATAGATATCTCTATTTATAGGGATCCGAGGCTGGTGTTACAAGAGTAGTACGGCTACTTTAAGGGCTGAATCAACTTCAGCCCTGGAGGATGGATAGATAGATGGATAGATAGATAAATCAATCTCTCCTTCATTTCTTGATTACAGACTAAAGTGAAAGAAGGAAAGTTTAATGAAGTTTTCTTTTCATCGCCTTTCATTCACTGAGTTCCATCTTTATTTGTATCACCGGTCTTGTTAGTTTTAATTATCCGTTTAACGAGTTCATGTTCCGTGCTCCCGTTCTTGTTTGGTGTTGCTTTGCTTGGGGAAAGTTTTTCTGAATACCCGAGTTACACTGTGTGGGTTTTATTTTGTGCGAGTCGAAGTAGTGGTGTACGAGCCTCTATTCTTTTGCTGGGTTTTAGTTTCATTATTAATAATAATAAAATTTTTTTCATTGGCGACATGGCAGCATTATTGGGTTTCCTGTGGTGGCACAAACATGGAGCAACCTATGGGGCTTTGCTCAGGTACTCGGCTATAAACAAGCCCTGATCACCATGTTAACAAACTGCATGTCGAAAATCGTACACACTCTTCATTTATATACCTTTACCATAACAATTCTGTTCTATTTTTGCCCATCAACAGTAAACATGTAGTGTAAATTACACATGGGGAACTGAAGAAATATTCAACCACAGGTTCCACTGAACAGGAAATGACACCACGCCTCCCCCACCCCCTGGACACGCCCTCAAATTATATACCTTAGTCAGAATGATGTCATGATGCGGTAACAAACTGTGCCGTCGACTTTCATCACAAATTTTTTTGTGTTTGTTTTCTTATGAATGTAAGTCTTGTCTACTAGCGTGGTGTTGCTGTAAGAATGCAAACTAGCAAACTAGCATTTACGATGTAAACTTCATCTCTGCTGTGTCATGTTTCATGTTGCAAGTTTTTACAAAAACAAATTGAAGTATAACATGCAGACTATATAATGTAATATAAAGAATTTACAGTAAACAGAGAACTCCACAGAGGAAACTGTTGTTGTTTGCTTACAACATGTTTAGCTAACACGTTAGCATGGATTATTATATTATTGCAGGCATTTATATATAGCTAACAAAAAAGCAGCCAATCACATGGACAAGAAAACTTTTTAATTAAATCAGTTTAATTAAGGTTTCTAGATTTTGCTTAGAGGCATCAAATTGGTGAGTATTTCCTCCACCACACACGGAGAGCCTCAGTAACGTCAGTGCTTTGTGAGTACAACCCGCTAACAGTTCTAAGAACTATAAAAACGCAAGTTCCTCTGGTCTGAAAGCATCTCCTGCTCTATTTTGCGAAAATCGCAGCTCCCTGTTGTGTGTTTGTGTAGAAAATAAAAGTTTACCAGATGTTTCATGCTTGCTAGTGCGAGCGCAGGATAAAATAAAGAAAATGATGAAATGTGACTTTAGAGAATTAGGTAGTGCGGCAACAAATCGGAACCAAATCCCTCTGATCAGATTTCGCGTCAGATTCAGCGTTTTCTACTTTAACGAGGTTAACATCAGTGAGACTGTTATCGCCATGGAAATTTATCGTGGTGTTCCCGCGCTGGAGAAGGCAAGGGCGGTCAGGTTAATGAGTCAGGCGCTGAGAAAGCCGCACACTATAAATCTAAATCCATGGACTCTGTCCTTCAGAGTGTTTCTCGGACGTTAACGGTGAAAGGTCCGAGTCAAAAATAGCCGCTGTGCTGAGGTAAAGTAAAACAGAGAGGGGGCCGTCCTCTCGTTTATAATCCCTACAGTGTCTTTAGTCCTGTGACCTCCGACTGAGACAAAAGGCATCATGGGAAATCAATCCTCCACAAATTAAATCCCCCCTGGAGAGAGTTTCTGTGGAGCACAGCTTTAGGCGAAGGGTGGCGTTCAGGGAGGAGAGAGAGAGAGAGAGAGAGAGAGAGAGAGAGAGAGAGAGAGAATCTATTTTCTGTCAGACTAATGCTGATTATGTAATAGGATCAAAATCACATAGGAGGAACTGCAGAGTGGAGTAGGAGGAAAAGAGAGGGAGAGAAAGAGAGAGAGACAGAGAGAGAGAGAGGGAGAGAGAGACAGACAGAGAGACAAAGACATAGAAAGAGCGAGAGACAGAGAGATACAGAGAGAGACAAATACATAGAAAGAGAGAGAGGGACAGAGACAGAGAGATACAGAGAGAGACAGAGAAAGAAAGACAGAGAGAGACAGACATAGAAAGAGAGAGATATAGAGAAAGAGAGAGAAACAGAGAGAGAGAGTGAGAGAAAGAGACAGATAGAGAGAGAGACAGAGAGAGAGAGACAGAGAGAGAGAGACAGAGACACACACAGAGAGAGAGACAGAGAGAGACAGAGAGAGAGAGAGAGAGACAGAGAGAGCTTTTTTCCTTCTAAAGAAACAGGATGATGTCACACAGTATATATTTATAGCAATGCAATTATCCAATCATCCAATCATATGGCAGTAGAACAATACACCTAATCACGCAGATACAGGTCAAGAGCTTCAGTTAAGATTCACCTGGAAAGAGAAAGACGAAGGACAGATAAAAACCCTAAAAGAAATTCCAGTTCCTCGATGAGATTCTAAAGGCGGTATCTTATCAAACTGTGAACGTTAGTGGATGTTGGTTGAATTGACTTAGCCGAAAATTCCTCCCAAATTCTATAACTATTTTGGAGCATTCGCCGTGTTCTCTGAACATTTCCCATGGTTTCCCCAACTCAGAAAATTAATAGTGCGACATACGCAGAAAAAAATATTCTCCAGACTGTCCACAAACTCCTAAACTATTTTATAAGGTCACTAACCCTCACCCTGCATTCGGGCGAATGTCTCCTGTATTTTTCAAGAAAAAGAGAAAATATATGCGGAAAATGCAGTTAGCAACAAGTTAGCGATGCTGGACAAAAGTTTGGGGGTGTTTGGAGGCAGTTTGAAGAACCTTTCAGGAATCCTAGAATTGACCCACTTCTTGGCACCAAAAATCAGACACAGATGGTGAAAACATTGTCACCATTTATTCACTAGATATCTGAGAAGTTTGCAGCGAGTAGTTGGAGAACAGTTGGGGAACTGAATGTCTCCAGAATGACCCCAACTACTCACTGCATTAAAATCTCAAATGAAAACGAAAATGTAAAATAAAGATTGCATATTCTTTGGCCAATTTAGTTTGTCCCAATCTGCCAGCATTCGCCAAAAATAGTCCATTCGCCAAAAATAGTCCCCCTTTAATCTTTGTGTCTGAGAGAAGAGGACAGCAGGAGAACACATCGGGTTCTTGTGCATCTGTAGCTTTATGACCTATGCTCTGCGCTGCTGCTACGTGATTGGTTAATTAGATACATGTATTTATTGCCTTAATTTTTTTGTCTCTAATCTTAACTTTAATGTTCCCTGCACAGTGAGTGAAGTTAACCTCAGGTCAAATTCCTTGTTTGTGTACAAAAACTTGGCCGATAAATCCGATTCTGAAGGTGCAGGTGTTCCTAATAAAGTGGACAGTGTGTATATGAACCTCAGTTCTAGTGCTGTAAATTACACCTGAAAGAAAATGGCTGCCGTGTTTAAGGCTTTGGGCAGTGGAGTGTACACTGTTCAAATAATACTGAAGGTCATTTGTGTAGCAAACACACACACACACACACACACACACACACACACACACACACACACACACACACACACGCTACACTCTCAGGGTCCTGTTCTCTTACCATCAGGTCAGATGAAGCAATGTTACTGGATCTAACTGTTCGTCCCTTTTCTTGTTTCCTTCCTGTTTCATCTGTTTAATCTGACCATGTTTAAACTCACTCGTTATAAAATCTGAGGAATTTTACTGCTGCGTTATTATATAGTGATTTTATTGCAGATAACATATTATTCCAAATAAAATTATTAATATTAATATTTACCGAGCTGTACAGAGTGTTCCAACATGGTGAAAGGATCGAATGTACTTTATAAGAAATACTCATCCATTTATTTTCTGCGCTTAAAGCGCTTAATCCTAATTAAGGTCGCGGGGAGGTTGGCACCCATCTCAGCCGACTTTGGATGAGGGCAGAGTACACCCTGGACGGCTCGCCAGGCCATCAAAATTTATAAGAAATACTGTATCATTAAAAACAGAAAACGTTCTTAACACTGAAGGATTTTATAATAAAAAATAAAGATAAAAAAGATAAAAATACTTTGTCCATAACATCCATGTTTAATATATACATATATATACTAGCAGAGATGGACTTGTGATGGTCTGGCAAGCTGTTCAGGGTGTACGCCAACTTCGCCCAGAGACGACTGAGATAGGCTGCGACCCTGCCAGGATTAAGCAGTTCAGTAAATAGACAAATGGATATACTACCAGAAAGCTGTACTTTTAAATAAAACCAAAAACAACAACAAAAAAAACCTTTCATATGCTTTGAAAGTTGTGCCAATATGCTGGAAGAGAGTTGCAGAGAATACGCACCGCCATCGTAAACTAAGGAACCCCTAGCACAGTATAGGACTTGATAGAAGGCATGTGTAACAGAATGAGAAGAAGAGGAGGAAGAAGGAGAAGAAGAAAGATGAGAAAATGAAGAAGAAGAATGAGAAGAATAAGAATAAGAAGAAGAAGGAGAAGAATGAGAAGAATAAGAATAAGAAGAAGAAGGAGAAGAATGAGAAGATGAAGAAGAATAAGAAGAATGAGAAGAAGAAGAAGAAAAAGAAGGAGAATAATGAGAAGAAGGAGAAGAAAAAGAATGAGAAGGAGAAAAAGAAGAAGAAGGAGAAGAAAAAGAAGAAGGAGAAGAAAAAGAAGAAGGAGAAGAAAAAGAAGAAGGAGAATTAGTTGACCCTATGGGGGAAACCGCAGGAAAAAAATTTGTGGATAAAAACAAAGACAAACTTTTCTGAACTACAAGCTGGCCTTGACTTGTGCTTGGGCTACGCTAATGCTAACAACATGGAGTACAAAGAAACGGTGAGATGACGGTGAAGCGCCTATGAGTTTTGTGCCTCTACTTTCTGTCTGAGACTATTCAGCACACAACGGCAGCGTCAGTTAGCATGCTAACCTGCTAGCTGTACTCCAGGGTTCAGCACACCAGTTACAATGCTTTCTTTACTGGTCACTGGCATTAGGTGACTCAGAGACCTGGAGGCCATTTCCTCACAGCAGGCCGATGAATTCAGATTTGTTGGGAAAAAAATAAAAACAAAAGAAAAACATCAAAATCTTAAAAAAAAAAAAAAAAAAAGTTCTCACCTTTCAAGTATATAATTAATGGAATGGGTGTTAGCAGTTAGCTTAGCATGGTGTCCTAGTAGTAGATTAGCCAATCACGACGCAGGATTGCTCATATCCGGAGTATACGGGTAGACTAATTATTATTTATTCTACTCCAATGTATTTGATTACACCCTGGTCTAAAGTATGTTTAAAAAAAAAGCTAAACCAACTTTATCAGTTCAGAATGTCTCAGAGGGTCAATAAGTCACGAGCCAACACCATATCAGCTGCTCAAGGGCGTGTGTGTGTGTGTGTGTGTGTGTGTGTACAGTGAAGATTACACACCACTTCTGTGTAAAATGGCTCCTAAGAAAAAGAAGTAAAAAAATGCATGAATGAACTTCAGACCCTATGGAACAGTTTATCGAGTGAAGAAATAAAAAATACAGAGATGCAGTGATGATTATACGCTTAACAACATGAAGATAAATCAGAAACCAAATTCTATTCAAGTATTTATTTCATGTAATATTGGATCATATTTATGAGAATAAATAAACAAACAACAATATATAATAATAACAAAAATAACAGTCTCTTTTTTGAGAAAAAAATAAATAAATCAATATTTTTGTGAACACCCTTTACTTTGATTACAGCATTTAACCTTTCAGGTGTCGTGTTCACATATTTTTATTTCTTCACTCACTAAACTGTTCCATACGGTCTGAAGATCATCCATGTTATGCAAAAGTCAAAAAATTTAATTTGCGACACTTTTAAATTTTTCTGAAAAATTAATATATTCAGTGTTTTTGTTTATTATTCATACTTTTACCTCAATATTCTTGTCGGAATTATTTTTTTTTGGTTCTCGTTGCCTACAATAGCATTTAATACATTTTCAACAAAAAATTATAGAGAAGTGATTTTTTACTTCTTTTTATTAGGAGCCTTTTAGATAAAAGTGGTGTAGAATCTTCACTGCACTCTACTGTATGTGTGTGTGTGTAATACTGTCCTTTTTCCAGAGCACATGATCAGCTGATTAGTGTGTGTGTGTGTGTGTGTGTGTGTGTGTGTGTGTGGGTGGGTGGTGGTGGTGGTGGTGGAGGGGGGGGGGGTCCTTTTTCCCCTTACACAACACACACAGACACACACAGACACACACAGACACACACAGACACACACACACAGACACACACAGACACACACAGACACACACAGACACACACAGACACACACACACAGACACACACAGCGGTTTAGATAACACCAGTTGAGCGAGAGAACACACCAGGTGTTCGGTAACAGCACAAGGTTTAGTTTTACCTCCTGGGCTATTTTACACACACACACACACACAGACAGAATACAGATTTGTTCTCGACCGTGTGCTGGTTGAAACACAGCAGTAAGCTGGTGCTCATACGGTTCTTCACTTGTTAGCGACATTAGCTTCTTTATCTCAGTATCCCAAATTCTTGTCCTCTCCCTGTTCACACTGATTCACTCACACTGTTTCAAAATGTTTGTGATATCCAAAAGGTATCCAGTGTCAACCAAGACAATCCTACAACATCCAGAGCCTTGAGGTATTCAGGGTGGATCTCGTCCACCCCCGAAGCCCGGCCACCGAGGAGCTTTTTAACTACCTCGGTGACCTCAGCCCCAGTGATAGGCAGACCCCCCTCTGTTCTATTCAACTCTACTCTGTTACCATCATCCTTCAGGCTCTCTTCTACCATATTATACTCTGATCTAATCCGTGATACTCTGTTCTAGCTTATGTTATTACACACTGCGCTACTGTACTCCACTTGTGTTGCCACTATACTCTGTTGTAACCTCTTAAACTCTTGTTCTACTCTAATTAAACTTTGCTTTGCTCTACTCTGTTGCCTTGTATGCTGTACTCTTATGGAAGTTCTTGATTGCAGAACGGTTCCCTGAGTATTCCAGAGCCGCAGATCCGCAGCTCCAGCTAAAAGCCTGACTCCACCAGCAGTTGTTTAAGAGGCCACTGCAGACATAAAGGAAGAAACGCGTCCTGTTTAAAGCCCGTGTCAGACGAGTGCTGAAGGGTACAAACCGAAGGGTACAATGAGGGTCATGTGATGTTTTGTGCTCGGACTCGCCTAGACTGGTTAGAGGAGAGTTCTTGCTGTGTGACTCACTTTAGAATAAAACACCACTGATGTCATCAACCTGTTCATATGACAGAGGGAACCATCGTTAACCCTGTGAAATATGTTCAAAAAGTAAACAGCTAATAAGCTTTTACAACTTCAGCGAAAAGTGGCGACGTGAAAACGTATGGGTAGTGGTGGCTTCGTGGTTCAAAGGTCAGTGGTTCAATCCCCACTATCACCACTGTTGGGCCCTTGAGCGAGGCCCTTAACCCTCAATTGCTCAGTATGTATAAAAATGATAACTGTAAGTCAGTCTGGATAAGAGCGTCTGCCAAATGCTGTAAATGTAAATGTAAGACGACTGGACGGATCTCGTCATCCTGATTCTAAGACGCAGCGGATACAGAGGCAGTAGGTTTGTGCTGATAAACCTCTCCCAGCCTGCAGGGTGTATGTGAGGCAAGATCAGATCAGCCTCCACCTTTATCTTACAATCGAGCCTCTGGAGAAAGTTCTTCAGAACCTTATCTCCAATACAGAGAGGCTCCAGGAAACAGCTGAGCGTCCAGAGAAGCCGATGGCGTTTAGCCAGATGTGGATTATACTGCATCCAATTCCACACCGCCGTTAAGAACAACCTGAGGAAAGTCACGGGAAAACCGGGAACGTGTCACGACCCATGAGATCGGAACGGCTGCTTCGACGGCCAGCAGTAAATAAAACGGCTCGGCTTTATTTAATAATAAGATGAATGTAATAACATACTCGCGCCCCCCACCCCCCGCCCCAACCTAAACACTCTCACAGACACTAACAATGATGAAGATAACAATGATGATGATGATGATGACAGCCTGAGGTAAATTTTCTCCGAAGCTAAAGGTAAAACGTTCCTCTGGAAATTCCTGTTTTTATTCTGTCGACACACATCAGCCGGGGGATTCCGTTAACATCTGGATCAGAACAACAGAACTCAGAACAAAGCTCTGCTCTTTTGAAAAGCTTCTCTATCATCTCACTGTAAAGCAGGAAGAAGGTAGAAAAGACGTTCCTTTATAAACAAGAGCTGGAATTTCTACACATCAACACATCGGATAATCTTTCCTGTGTGTCATGGGAGGGGAAGTGGGTTCAGTGATTCATTTCTCTGGGTGTAACTCACAACATGACAGGCGAACAACGCGACGAGACGTCATTACAGAACTTCCTGTTCATCATTTTACCCTAAGACACTACAAACATCATTACAATGAAACTTCACGAAATGCTGTGATTGTGATGGATAACAGGGGTACAGCGCTTTTGAGTCCTGGTCTATTACCATTATTTATAAAGGTAAAAGGGGCGTGGCCTGATTAAAGTCGAACAATACAGAATCGTGACGTGAAGCTCGCAGGCGTATGCTGGTTAGAGAAACCTTGCGAATGGAACACATGGAGTTTAGAGTTTCCTCTTCTCAAACACTTCTGATTCACCTTTAATAATAAATTACTCAGTCGGGTGTGAGGTCATCTCCGCACCTAACGCCACCTGACGCCTGGTCAGTGGAAACCTGACTGGCGAAGTGAACAGCGAGGTATCAGGTTCGGTGCGACGGCCTTCACTAGAACTCCACAATCACCGGTGTCTGCTTCTCAGAACTTTAATCTGGACTCAGACTCGGTTATCGGAGCAGAGAACCGCCAGAGACAAACACAAGGATCAGGGACACACAGGAAGTGATGTCACAACTCTGTCGACCAATGACTATGTCTTTAAAAATGTAAAAAAGGAAAGAAAGAGAAGAAACATAAAAGCAGAGAGAAGGGGTGCTCCCTCCCTCCATGTGTTTACAGGTGGTACGTTCCCATGTGACCCCTTTCACACCAGATCTTGTGTTTCCAGAGACGGTGTTGATCTCGAACGGTGTCTTTTTACCCATCAGGCCATTGGGGTTCTTCAGTGCCTGCTGTCCACATTTCCATTCATGTTCCCGACGCTGTCCCTATATTGTCCGGGCTATTTCTCATAAACTGCTGGGCGACTCATTATGAAAATTTACATGCAGCTCTCCTTTAGTCTGTGGGTTTACATCGGCTTGTCAGTTTCTCTGTTTAACCTTTGACCTTGTCACAGTGACCTTGACCTTGTAGATTTTTTTCGGGCTGCTTCTCATAAACTGCTGCGCGGATCATTCTGGAATGTTGCATGCAGGTTTCCGGTGGTGTGTGGGTGTGCATAGTTGCTCTGACCTTTGACCTTTTCACAATGATTTTGACCTTGTAATTTTTGTCAAGAGTATTTCTCAGGAGGTGCTGTGCAGATGAGAGGTTTCGCCATCACTGATGGATCTTACACGTGTCCTAATTGTATACGTAGAATACCATCATGGAAATATGAACCATATTAAACAAAATCCGGTAACCGTCGACAACCAAGTGATCCTGTGCGTCCTCCATGTTTGTTTTGATCAGAAGTCGCGTTTGTTTGGAATTCTTTGAGATCCTTTTCTCTTTATGCGAGACTCACATAAACATAATTTCTTCACCATTACTGTGAGATTTGTTTTCTCTGCTCTAAAAGGTCGTGTTTTAAAAATAAAAGCGTGTTATTTCAGGTCACATCACGTCACGTCACGTCACGTCAGGATATTTTGTGTATTTGGAGGAAGTTGTGTTGTCCGTGTGTGGGTGCACTGAATGGACTGTATTTCAGGAGTGAGTGGTCGCTGTGGTGTTAGCGAGTCCGTGCACGGTCACACGCCTTCTATTAAAAGCACGACACAGTGAGCACTTGTCTCCCGAAGCGCAGAACCAACGGGGACAGATGGTGCTTCAGCAGCAGCAGGAACAGATCTGGGATCTTTTCTCTGGACGCGATCATCAGAGCAGAGATGAGAAAAAACTGACCCGAGAACAGCAAGGACGGAAAAGAGAGACACAGAACGACACAACAGGGGACAAACACAAGGACAGGGCCACACAGGAAGTGAGGTCACTACCATACCTACTTATAGTTGTAGAGCAAGAGGAGAGAGAAAACACACAGCAAAAGGAAAGAAAGAAAGAGAGAGAGAGAGAAACAAAGAAAGGAAAGGAGTGACTTAAGACAGAAAAATGAGGAACGTGGATGATGATGGTGGTGATGTGTG
>JAOUQZ010000031.1:885560-893274 GCA_028564935.1 Neosilurus hyrtlii
TCCAGAATGATGCATATAATTTACATAAGTAAATAATAACTTAATTAAAGTTTCTACTAAGCATCGCAAAGCAGGGTAACATTTGCATATTCAATAATTTAATCAGGGAGCATGCACTGAACAAATGCTAATCAATTTCTAAGTTCTTGCCTATTAATTACAATCTCTCAGGTCTTGTCTGCTTCTGTTAATACTATTGATTCCCAATATATGTGGAAACTTATACTATATCTTTATACGTGTAATAGTGAAATGGCCTAAAGTGCAATGTAGATCCTAAAAATGCAATTTGATATGGTTGCTGTGACTTAAGAGGTACACCTGAAAGGCCAGACCCCTAGAAGAGAGATAACAGGTTATGGTATTTTCATTAAGTGATGCAAGAGACTGTGCACTTTAAATAAAATTGAAGTTCAACATGAAACACTTGTTTAAAGAAGCCCTGGATCAAACATACCATATTAGATGGAAAGACTTTCAGCATGTAGAGATATAGCTATCACCTTCTTTTATCTTTTTAGTAAGAGACTGGGTTAATAGCTGTAAAGTAAATTATTTCCTATTACATTAACAGATTATTGCACTGGAGGGCAATTTCATACATCTGCCTCACAGCAAGAAGGTCCAGAGCTTGGCGAGGGTGTTCCTGTGTGGGGTCTACATGCTTTCCATTGCTGTTGTTGTTTGGGTTTCCTCTGGGTACTCCGGTTTCCTCCCACAGTCCAAAGACACGTACGTTAGGCTAATTGACTGTTCCAAATTGCCCCACGTGTGAGTGTGACTGGTTGGGTGTTCATGTTGTCCTGCATTGAACTGGTGAGCTGTTCATAGTGTACCCTGCGTTCTCCCAGAGTCGGCTGAGATCCAGTTTCCCTGTGACCCTAGTAGTATTGAGCAGGTCGGTGAATGAATGGTGGGAATTTTGTTATTTCTATTAAGATATCTTTAGAATTCTTAAAAAGATCAGTCTATTTTATAGCGTATGTGGTCTTTGCACAATTGCACAAGTACTACAGTTGCTTATATTCCATGAGAGTCCTAGTTGGACCCAATGCTAGCCTCAATGCATTCTCCCCATCAACAGCTAACAGACTGATACTTTTATTATTTTGTGGTAATGCCAACACCTTTGGCAGGAGTGCTGCCTTCAGCTACATAGTAACATGTTTAAACTTAATCCAGTGCCAATACTGTGTACTAACTAACCATTAACACATGCAGTTCACTTATTCATTCATATCAAATGCCCACAGTGTAGCACATACAGCATTCATAGTACTCACATATTCCAAAATCTCAATACCATTTCTATACAATGTGTGCTTTGTACACAGTTCATTGTAGCTCAGTGTGTGTCATTTAGCACATCCAAAGTGAGCACACACATAGCCATGGAGGTGCAGCTCACATCCCCCACTGACACCCATTTTTCCTGCTGGTACAGGAATCAAACCAGCAACCTTTAGGTCCCAAACCCACTTTGCTAACCATTAGGCTACAGCTGCCCCCAAATAAATAGTAATAACAAATGTGCAAGTGTGTGATGATTCCGCTCAGTCCAAAGGCTGGGATAAATTGAACAGTACCTAAAATCTCTACCTTGCTTAACCTGCTTTTACTGAAAGATGTACAAGATATTAATGTTTAACAGTGTATGATATCCAGCTTGGGACAAAAACTGATGTTTTTGGCACCTGAAAAAAGATTAAGAAGAGCAATATCTTATTGCAACTCGAGTTATAAACCAGAATCCTTCCTTTAATGCTTTACTTGAATGAACAACAAACTATATCACCATTGTAATAGTATAGCAGAAACAGTAAGTACGTCTTAATTATGAGGTTTCTTAGAATCATTTAGTTTACATATTAGTTTACAAATATTTGTTGTAAAATCTGCATGTATGTACTTAATAGCTGTGTTCCACAATGTTCTCTCATTTGGCCCTATCTCTCTCTCCCTCTACCCCCCCCCCCCCCTCTATCTCTCTCTCTCTCTCTACAAATCATAGTTGCTTTGAGTGAGGAGTAATAGCAGTGGTGGTAGTAACATGGATAGTAGGAGAGTGACCTTCAGAGCTTAATTAATCATGGTGTTGTTTTGCTCATTCAGCCTGTGGTTTGTTTAACATCCTGTTACCCAAATTCTGCAAACTACATTAGCTTGAATAGACAGTTTATATTTCACATCCAGAAAAAGAAACATATTTAAGAAAGGGCCAAAACAGTACGATGATGATTAGGGCAGTGGTGTCCCGGTGGTAGGGTGCTGCATTACTGATCCCAAGGTCGAGGGTTCAAGCCCCACTATCAACGGGTTGTCATTGCTGTCCCCCCCAGTGCAGCTAACTGGGAAGTAAAAGAACCGTTGCTGATTTTTGTCAAGAGTAGGCTGCATAGCCGTAAGCGTGTTTCTGCCCTGCGATGGGCTGCTGAGCTGTCCAGAGTGTACTCTGCCCTCGCCCAGAGTCGGCTGAGATGGGCGCCAGCCTCCCTGCGACCCTCATTAGGAATAAGCAGTTCAGAAAATGATTCTTATTATTATTATGATAGATTGACAGTTGATTTAAGATTCTTGGGAAACTATAAGATATAAATAATTCTGACCACTTGGCTGCAGAGTCATGAGATTATAACTCTAATGTAACATAAATATTTATTCCAGTTTTTATTACTCCCTACATATTGCCCTTCTCAGTCCAAGATGACTGAAGGTCATTATGATGAGCACATCTGATTTAACCGTTTCCCCATCCTACACAAAACAGCCGAGTAAAAACATTTGAATAAGCCTGATAAACTCCAAATTATCATGGAATTTACACCCCCCCACACACAGACACACACTCTTTTCCCCATTAACCATTTCCACACAACACAGCAACTGTCCTTAATGGCAATACCATTATTGTACATGTCAAGGCTAATAAAAACGTTCTTAATATATCTTCTTCCACAGCTGTCTGAAGGGGTTTTTATATGGAACCGTCTCTGAAAGTAGTTGATACCATTCTTTGGTGTAGGGTTCCACCAAATGGCCCTTTAGGGGTTGTCCGAGAAGGAAAAGATGAATAGCACTTCAGTTGGGGTTCTATATAAGTAGAACAATTTTATGATGTCTCTTTGCTTGAACACACTTACAAACTCACTGATCACTTACTACTATTACCAGCACTACCACCACCGCTACTACTACTACACATTATAATAATAATTATATTATTACTTGGATTAATGCTGGGTTTTGCAATAAAATGTACAGTTCATTTATGAAGTTCTACATAGTTATTTAGTATTCTTTATAGTACGTAAGGAATACTACATGATCTATTACTCTGAGAGAGGCATATTTTACGAAATGTTTGTGGCTAAAAATAACCTAAGCTTCTTAAACAGAAGACTTCTTTTTCTATCTATCTATCAATCATCTATCTTTCTATATATCTTTCTATCTATCTACCTATCTATCTATCTAGATGTATATCTGTTTGCCTGTCTGTCAGTCTGTCTACCTATTTTTTATTATTTATTATAGTCCAATCAACTGTATATGAGCTATCGTGCATTCTGATTGGCTAATGTACAAGGATAGTGGTAGTCATGTCACTATTGACAACTATATATATACTCTAACATGAACGCGGTTGCAATTCCGTGCTTGGCTAAAAGCTAATCCTACCCAGCTAACTCTTTGGTTCATTCTAGAGTTATTTCATGATAAGCAAAAGAATTTGGAATGAAATGGAAGAGCTTCCAGTCCTCAGCATTGCCTGAGTGAGAGGTTATCTTTAGCGAAGAAAAGCAAACCAGTTCTTCTGTGAAAAATTTCATTGTAAGGACACATACACGCACACGTGTGCATATTTACAGCTCTGTATCTTTATATTTGGCCATTTAATGTCTAACAAATACAAAAACTATGTGCTTTCCATTCTGTACTTGAACTAACTGCTCTGTAATCTACACACTGCCATAAAACAATGTCTTATTCTATGTTATATTTTCTGTATTATATAATGTAATGCCCTTTATTACAAAGCTCATTTGAATACTTGATTCTGAATGGTCAGTTGTGGGCCATTGCTATGGAGCATAGTAATATATGAAATAAAATAATTTTGAACACTTTAGGGTCCTGGTCCCCTTGTTAGGGTTTATTTTGTGATAATGACCGGCTTGCTGAACATTATCCCTAAAGATTGTTTTTGCAGCAATGCATTAGCCTATGTTTACATTATAATAACGTATAAATTGAGCTGCATTTTAATGGATGGGATTGCAGCGGAATGCTGGTGAACACTCACAGCAGGAGAGTTCTCGGTTTGAATCCCGGCGCCGACTGGGGCCATTCTCTGTGGATTTCCCGTGTTGTGTGCATTTCTCCAAAGACATGCAGATAAGGTCAACTGTCCAGTCTGAACTGCCTATAGTGTGAATGTGAGTGCGAACGGTTGTTTGTCTCTGTGTTTGCCCCGTGATGGATTGGTGGCCTGTTCTGGGGTTGGCTCCACCTTCCCTCACGACCCTGAAGTGGTGTAGATAACGTGCGGATCGATGGATCGAAGCGGGCGGCACAGTGGCATAGTGGTTAGCATGTCTGCCCCACAGCAAGAAGGTACTGGGTTCGAATCCCGGGCTCGGGTCTTCCTGTGCCATGTCCTCCCAGTGCTTGCATAGGTTTCCCCTGAGTCCTCCAGTTTCCTCCAAAGACCCACCCTAGGTGTGAGTGTGAATGGTTGTCTGACTGTTCAGGGTGTACCTCACCTTCGCCCAGTGTTGACTGAGAGAGGCTCCTGGCAACCACAGCAGGAGAAATGACTGAGTGAAGAGGGTTGAATGAAATTGATCTCCGATAGGGGTCGCTGTGTCTCCTACGTAAATCTGAACAGGAGAAAGGCACCGACGTCGGCGGCGTACAAAATACATAAGAGCAACCTTGTGACAAATACAGAGCTAATAAATAAACAAAAAAGAAAAAAAGAAGAAGGAAAAGAAAGAAATGTAGCACAGGTTCAGTGTGAGAGTGCTGTGTGGTTCCGAGTTCATACAGGTTTATTAACCTGTCCTTCTACACCCGAACCCAAACCTGCTGTGCGGGATCATCATACCACAGGTGAACACGCTGTTCCCCCACCCTGACGTCTCACTGCAGGCGTGACGTTTTCGGATGAATGACGCTTCAAATATGAACCGGAGCTGTCGGACTTTGACGCGCTTTAAGTGAGCGGCGTGCGTTCACATGTACAGGTCTCCAGAAGAAGCAGAACACACGGAAGGTAATTCTTTCCCCTTTACTTACCACTGATCCCCTTAATGTAGCCGATCTATCCGCCCCCTACTTTGTTGTTATCCTTGTTAGTTTCTTGTAAACTTTCCCCCGCACCGGAATACAGTCCTGATATCAAGGCTCTGCACGTGTTTACTTAGGTTTCCGAGTGATTTTAATCAGAAACTTTTACAAAGAAGTTCTGAAATCTGCACTAAAAATGTATTTTGTATTTTTTTTGCTTGTCGTAACAGTGTCGGAAGAGGAACAGCTGGAGTGATTCGGAATTTACAGACCAGTTTCAGAAATGAGCCACACAAAGAGCAAGTAAGTGAACGCTGCATTTGTGCTATGTTCAAGAGCTTGTACTCTCGGGTTACAGCATGGGCTCCAGGCTTGAATGAATGCACTGAGTAATTTTTATAAACGCAGAATAAAGACAGTACACACACACACACACACACACACACACACACACACACACACACACACACACACACACACACACAGAGCATTCATGGGATCGAAGTCATTAATGAAGTAAGTGAACTTTATGCAGATCATGTAGATTGATGCAGCACAGAGGCAAATGAGCACCTACTGTCTTTCTAAATACAAGTGCACTTAACACTGTTAAAACATTGTGGAAGACTTCATTCAAAGTGAGTTTAATGTCTTGCCACATCAGCCCTGCAGTGATGTTTATTGTAAGTCATTCAGAATCTATGGCAGGCTATAGAAATGATATGCATTGCTGCCTAAGCGTGTACTTTCTAACAATTTGCATTTAAGATTTCTAAACATCCACCAAAAAAAGGAACAGAAGGTGGAAGTTGAGCAATAATTCATTTCTTCCCTTTTCTTACCGAAGACGTTAACTTTGGCCTGTTGAAAAAAAATAATTGCGGCTTAATAGTTTTAGATTACAAACCTTATCCATATGATGTGCTGAGGGGACATTAGAAAGGGTCCACTGACTCTGATGCGACACTGATTTAAAAATTAGTGAACCCCCCAGAAAGGTCGAACACGGAATAATTACTGACAGCTTTTGAGACTTGACTTCTTTTTTCTGCAACAACCACCATTTTACATTAATAAGTTCCCCTGTACCAAGCTGATTCAAAGTTTTTAATTGCCTTTTCAAAGATACAAACCTTAAAACTCGTGTTTAACTTCATTTTTTGGCAGACTGATTTGTACTCAGGTATCACTTGCTGTAGCAGGAAGGTAGAACATGATCCAAGCCCAGAGCTATAAAAGGAGGTGATAGAGATACAAGTGCAGAACTAGAACAGAGACGTACATAAACAAAGCCATAACTAAGCTTAGAGCTAGTACTCAGGTGTGTCACACACACATACACACACCACACACATACACGGAGAAAGAGCCATGTCTTGATGTGAGTTGGAGTAGGTACTGTAAACTGCAATCAGGAGTGCAATGAACCTGACACTTTTTTGTGCATTCAGGTATAATGTAATACAATGTCAATTTCTGCTATCAGTGATGTGCTTATTGATTTTTTTTTTCCCCTGGGATTGTCAGCGGCTTGTTTAAATTGTACGGTTCTGTTTTAGCGCTGTGTGCACAGGCATAAACCATAACATGAGGCTACATGCTATATTCACCAGGATTATGGAAAACTGTTATTAAACATCAGCATGCATGTTGGAACACATATGCAGTTGGAGCTTTGCTGTCGGATGGTCTGCAGATTGCCTGTTTTGTCTGGGTTTCTTCCATAGGTGGCATTGGAGTTTTGGGGGAGCCAGAATACTAGAGAGGGCCAGTACAACATCTGAGTGTTTATAGCACGATGGAGATGTAATCAGTGCACATGGACCCTCATACTGCTGCTTGAATGCATGGACAATAATAATAATAATAATAATAATAATAATAATAATAATAATAATAAATATAAAAAGAATGGCATTTTATTAATTAGTCAAACAGTGTGTAACAACAGAGTTGGTCAGTGTTCTAGAAAAACAATACTCTAAGAGACCATCTTTTAATGTTATGTACTATAATATTGATATCTCCTTGCACTACTTATAGCGCATTATCCCTCTACTGCTTATAGTATTTGACTCAATCAGTATGAGTCTTGCATTAGCACTAGCATCTAATGTTTTGTGCATGTCTGCATGAATATTTCTTGTTGCATAAATGCAAACTCATGTAATATGAGCAGTATCCTAGTTTTACATACAATGTGTTTACATCTGCAAATTTTCTGGAAAACAAAGTTGGTTTGTGGAAACAGCAATTTTGGTAGCTTTGCTGTTTATATGTAAACAGATTTTTCCATAGTAATTGTGCCATTTTGCTTACTCAGAAGAAGTGTGTATGCATGTAGCTCACTCATTCTTTGGGGTTAAGTAAGTGCTCTCTCTCTCTCTCTCTCTCTCTCTCTCTCTCTCTCTCTCTCTCTCTCTCT
>JAOUQZ010000031.1:899502-909660 GCA_028564935.1 Neosilurus hyrtlii
AAGAAAAAAGAGAGAGAGAGAGAGAGAGAGAGAGAGAGAGAGAGAGAGAAAGAGATAGCAAAGGTAAGGACAGGAGGCTGGGCGATCATCACACCATCAGTGTTCTCATGCGTGTGGCCGTGCGAAAGAGAGGAAAAGAAAAGGAGAAGGAAAAGAAAGATCTTTGGTATCTTTGGTATCGTTAGCGTGATAGAAATCACTAATGGAAACTGAGTGAGGTAGCATCTTTGGTTCGCACTAAAAATATAAGCAGGTCTGAAGATCGTTTTTTCATCTTTTGTACACGAGGAAGCAGCGCTCGCGTCTCCTCGTCAAACGGAATACTCGTAAATAATTACCGAATATACAGATAGAACTTTATTTTGTTAAAGCTAACCACAGCACAGCACAAGCGACCAGGAACAACCAGGCCAAACACCTTGTGACTGTCGGAGTGGACCGAATGCAACCGCGTCCTCTGGGAACAGCGTGAACCCCGTAGTGCTTTCTTCCAAACATAGAAATGCATAGAATTATTACTCAGCGAATCGACAAAAGCTTAAAAATGTAAACCCACAGTTGGTGGGTTTGAATCAGACGCTGTGAATGTTAAGAAAAAGCCAATAGTTTAGAGGAAATCTTGCAGTCAGGAATGTTTTGGCTCCCATCTGCCCCCTAGTGGATATAATGAGAATAACAACACAATGTGCGCTGAGGCAAAAAATAAAAAGGGCAAAGCTTATTTTTGCTACAAAATTGTAACAGCTCATTCATTCATTCATTCATTCATCATTCACTGAACTGCTTAATCCTTTATTAGGGTCACAGCCGACTCTGGGTAAAGGCACCGTACACCCTCCAGTCCATCACGGGGCCAAAACACACAACCTTTCATACTCACACACCCTCACACCTAGGGGCAATTTGGAACAGCCAGTTAGCCTAATATGAAGAACATGCAAACTCCATACAGAAACCGCCTTGCAGAGCCCGGGACTCGAACCCCGGACCTTTTTGCTGTGAGGCGGATGTGCTAAGCACAGCCCCACTGTGCCGCTCCACTGCAGTTCATTCAACTTTAGGTTAATAAATCTAACGCGGCTTCATGACGAGACGCCTTTGAGATGGCAGTGGACATGATAAACAGCTCCAGCCACTTTGGGAATTTTTCATGAATTTGTTTATTTACTGTTGGTGTAAAAGTGTAGCTTTTTTGTTGGAGACAGTAGATGTTGACCTGTCTGTATCATGACACCGTCTTTATTTGTTTGTCACTGAAATTTAAATGCGACGTATTTTACACACCATTTTGTGGCCCCGGATTGTCATTAAAATAAAGTCAAGTTAGCCTTAAACATCGGCGATCCGCATCGACTACACATTGTTAGTGTTGTTGGTTATGGATAATGAGCATAAATGTTAAAGTAGAATGTGAAAAGTTTCATCTTTAAATTTTTTAAATCATGGAATCCGTGACGACGTCAGGCGAGTAAAAAAGCGCGACTAACCATGGCAGCTTTATGTTGTGACTGAACGTCAGTCCGGTGCTTATTTACAATCAGCTGTCGGTCCGTGCTCCTCGGCGTGCTTCATTGTTGGCGGAATAGCGCCCCTCTCAAGCTTCCACGCTTATGATTGGTTGATTATGTTTTTGCAGCACAGCTGCTGAAGCTGCCCGATGAGGGTCGATCTTTGGTGTTTAGCTGTTGGCGTTTACTGTATTAACAGTACATTCTAAACATACAGTAGATGTGGTTTTAAAGCTAGTGAAGTTTCCCTGAACGTATTACGCCACAAAGCGTCGAGTGTGAATGATGTAAGCAATGATTAAAGTTTCTACCGATAGGTTTTGATTGGAGTGTAGAAATTTGATGCAGTCTCTCTTACACACACTTCTTTGGTTCCATACTTGACTGATTGATTGATTGATTGATCACTAGACATAAAAGTGAAATGGTTACGAAACGTAGAATGCTAATTTTCCTGACGGTTAGGAAGAAAGCACTACAAGGAGGACGACATTCGAGGAAAAACTCAGGGAAGATGCTACGGCTTCATGTTTTTATCCTCAAACCCTGGAGAATTGTTGTTGTTTTTTTTAGGAATGGTTAATCAGGGTTATAGGTGGGTGAAAAGGGGTGGGGCTCGATGCACATGAGTGACATCATCATCACACCTGTGCTCGTCTCCGTTTAGACACAGTGCTTAAACTTGTGAGATGTCACACGCCTCAAATCACAAAAAAAATGAAAACCAACATATTTTAAAAACAAGGAAATGAAACAAAACAACTCCGAGGATGGAGTCAGCGTCCAATCAGTGATGAGAAAGAGTCCAACCAATCACATGGGAGGAGAAGGAGAGGTGTGAGTGTGGGAAAGTGGTGATGGATGGTCGAGATGTTTGTATGACCAGTGATTCCACAGTAACATTTCTTTTTTGCAGACATAAACGAATGAAGTCTTAAATACTCGCTGAAGAAGAAGAAGAAGAAGAAGAAGAAGAAGAAGAAGTCTTTGGTTGTTTTTTCTTTGGATATTATAAATATCAGTATTGTACAAGTCTTCAGAAAAAAAAACTAAAAAAAAAACCAAACAAACAAACAAACAAAATAAAAAACATTATCCAGATGTTCTCTGGCGTAGTTTCTTGTTAGGTTAAAGCTTTTCCACCGAAGGTTTAGTTTTGGGTCAGTCTGCAGCTGTTACGCTTTGGTACAAGTGCTGGAGGACGAGTTGGCCGAGTTGGAGCCTCCATCGTCCAGCCACTTATCCAGACTCCGCCTGCGAGCGTTCATGAAGAAGTTGCTGACGGTGGTGAGCTCCAGGCCCAGCTGCTGAGCGATGGTGATTTGTAACTCTTTGGACGGGCGCTTGTTCTCTTTGAATATTGCATGTAAAGTCCGACGCTGGACGTCAGTGAAAACCAGTCGCGGTTTCTTCGAGACGTTCCCGCGCTCGTTCTTGCCATGTTCCTGCTCCTTTCGTTTGCACGCTGAAAGAAACAGAGACAGATGTAGGTGTCAGAAACCCATCTAGATCCTTCATCCTAGAACAAAAGTGTACGCCACGTCTCCTCCTGAGCACCACATTTAACACTACAGTTTTCACCTCTGACTCTTACAAAGCCCTGACACTGGAGACTCCTTCCATTAGCCTTACATTAACACACGTCTCTTTACAGAAAGTGATTTTTGAAACCCGTTTATGTAGAACATCTGCTATTCCCATCCATATGGAAATGCTGTTACCATTACCACTCACTCACTCACTCATACACTCACTCACTCCCTCACTCACTCATTCACTCACTCACTCCCTTACTCTCTCACTCACTCACTCACTCATACACTCACTCACTCCCTCACTCACTCATTCACTCACTCACTCCCTCACTCTCTCACTCACTCACTCACTCATTCACTCACTCACTCCCTCACTCTCTCACTCACTCACTCACTCACTCATTCACTCACTCACTCCCTCACTCACTCACTCATTCACTCACTCACTCCCTTACTCTCTCACTCACTCACTCACTTACTCATTCACTCACTCACTCCCTCACTCTCTCACTCACTCACTCACTCATTCACTCACTCACTCCCTCACTCTCTCACTCACTCACTCAATTACTCACTCATTCACTTCCTCACTCCCTCACTCTCTCACTCACTCACTCATTCACTTATTCACTCCCTCCCTTACTCACTCACTCATTCACTCCCTCACTCCCTCACTCTCACTCATTCACTCACTCACTCATTCACTCCCTCACTCCCTCACTCTCACTCACTCACTCACTCATTCACTTACTCACTCACTCCCTCCCTCACTCACTCATTCACTCACTCACTCCCTCACTCTCTCCCTCACTCCATCACTCACTCACTCCCTCCCTCACTCACTCATTCACTCACTCACTCCCTCCCTCACTCACTCATTCACTCCCTCACTCCCTCACTCTCTCACTCACTCACTCATTCACTCACTTACTCCCTCACTCCCTCACTCCCTCACTCTCTCACTTACTCACTCACTCACTCATTCACTCACTCACTCCCTCCCTCACTCACTCACTCATTCACTTCCTCACTCTCTTACTCACTCACTCACTCACTCCCTCATTCACTCCCTCACTCACTCACTCACTCACTCATTCACTCCCTCACTCCCTCACTCTGTCACTCACTCACTCATTCACTCACTCACTCCCTTACTCCCTCACTCTCTCACTCACTCACTCACTCATTCACTCACTTCCTCACTCACTTACTCACTCATTCACTCCCTCCCTCCCTCACTCACTCACTCACTCACTTACTCACTCACTCACTCCCTCACTCCCTCACTCTGTTACTCACTCACTCTCTCACTCTCTCATTTACTCCCTCACTCCCTCACTCTGTCACTCACTCACTCCCTCACTCACTCACTCATTCACTCCCTCACTCTCGCACTTACTCACTCTCTCACTCACTCACTCACTCATTCACTCACTCACTCACTCACTCACTCACTCACTCCCTCTCTCCCTCACTCACTCACTCATTCACTCACTCACTCACTCACTCCCTCACTCTGTCACTCACTCACTCTCTCACTCACTCACTCACTCACTCATTCACTCTCTCTCACTCCCTCACTCAATAAATCTCTCACTCACTTCCTCATTCTGTAATTCTGACTCACTTATTCACTCACTCACTCACTCACTCACTCATTCACTCTGTAACTCATTTACTCTCTCACTCTCTTACTCACTCACTTACTCATTCACTCACTCACTCACTCATTCACTCTCTCACTCATTCACTCTCTCACTCATTTACTCTCTCACTCACTCACTTACTCACTCTCTCACTCACTCACTCTTTCACTAACTCCCTTATTCTTTAACTCACTGACTTCCTTACTCACTCACACACTCACTCACTCTCTCACTCATTCACTCACTCTTTCACTCACTCACTCATTCACTCTCTCACTCATTGACTCTCTTACTTACTCACTCTTTCCCTCACTCTCTCACTCACTCTTTCACTCTGTCACTCACTCACTCTGTCACTCACTCACTCTCTCACTCACTCACTCATTCACTCTCATTCACTCTCTCTCACTCCCTCACTCAATAAATCTCTCACTCACTCCCTCATTCTGTAACTCTGACTCACTTATTCACTCACTCACTCACTCATTCACTCTCTAATTCATTTACTCTCTCACTCTCTTACTCACTCACTTACTCATTCACTCACTCACTCACTCACTCACTCATTTACTCTCTTACTCATTCACTCTCTCACTCATTTACTCTCTCACTCACTCACTCACTCACTCTCTCACTCACTCACTCTTTCACTTACTCCCTTATTCTTTAACTCACTGACTTCCTTACTCACTCACTCTCTCACTCATTCACTCACTCTTTCACTCACTCACTCATTCACTCTCTCACTTATTGACTCTCTTACTTACTCTTTTCCTCACTCCCTTACTCTCTCACTCACTCCCTTATTCTTTAACTTACTGACTTTCTCACTCACTCACTCACTCACTCTCTCACTCATTCACTCACTCTTTCACTCACTCACTCATTCACCTCTCATTCACTTACTCACTCTCTCAGTCACTCTCTCACTCATTCACTCACTCATTCACTCTCTCTCTAATTCACTCACTCACTCTCTTAGTCACTCTCTCACTCTCTCACTTTCTCACTCACTTACTCACTCACTCAATCAATCACTCTCTCACTTACTCATTCACCTCTCATTCACTCACTCACTCATTCATTCACTCTCACTCATTCACTCACTCTCTCACACTCTCACTTACTCTCTCATTCACTCACTCACTAACTCACTAATTCACTCTCTCACTCTCTCACTCACTCACTCATACACTCTCTTATTCATTCACCTCTCATTCACACACTCACTCACTCACTCATTCACTCATTTACTCACCCATCCACTCTCTCATTCATTCACTCTTTCATTCATTCACTCTTTCACTCATTCACTCACTCTCTCACTCACTCACTTACTCACTTATTCACTCTCTCATTCATTCACTCTCTCATTTATTCACTCTCTCACTCATTCACTCACTCCCTCACTCACTCCCTTATTCACTCATTCACTCTCTCACTCACTCACTCACTCACTCTCTCACTCATTCACTCACTCACTCACTCACTTACTCTCTCACTCACTCACTCTCTCACTCATTCACCCACTTACTCACTCTCTTACTCACTCACTCACTCTCTCACCCACTCACTCCCTCACTCCCTCACTCACTCACTCATTCACTCTCTCACTCACTTACTCATTCACTCCCTCACTCTCTCACTTGCTCACTCACTCATTCACTCTCTCACTCACTCACTCATTCACTCCCTCACTCTCTCACTTGCTCACTCACTTATTCATTCCCTCACTCCCACTCACTCACTTACTCATTCACTCACTCACTCACTCATTCACTCCCTCACTCCCTCACTCACTCACTTTTTCACTCCCTCACTTACTCGCTCACTCATTCACTCCCCCACTCACTCACTCTCTCACTCATTCACTCCCTCACTCACTTACTCATTTACTCTCATTCGCTCTCTCACTCCCTCACTCAATAAATCTCTCACTCCCTTATTCTGTAACTCTGACTCACTCATTTACTCACTCACTCATTCAGTCTCTCACTCATTTACTTTCTTACTCACTTACTCTCTCACTCATTCACTCACTCTTTCACTCACTCACTCATTCACTCTCTCACTCATTTACTCTCTCACTCACTCCCTTACCCTTTAACTCACTGACTTCCTCACTCACTCACTCACTCTCTCACCCATTTACTCCATCACTCACTCTCTCACTCATTCACTCACTCTTTCACTCTTTCACTCTTTCACTCTTTCACTCTCTCACCCACTCACTCACTCTCACTCACTCACTTCCTCACTCTCTCACTCCCTCACTCTCTCACCCACTCCCACTCATTCACTCTCTCACTCATTCACTTCCTCACTCACTCTCTCATACACTCCCTCACTCACTCACTCACTCACTCACTCCCTCACTCTCTCACTTCCTCACTCTCTCACTCACTCACTCTCTCACTCACTCACTCATTTACTCTCATTCACTCCCTTATTCTTTAACTCTGACTCACTCATTCACTGACTCACTTATTTACTCTTTCACTTACTCACTCACTCACTCACTTATTCACTCACTCTTTCACTCACTCACTCATTCACTCTCTCACTCATTTACTCTCTCACTCACGCACTCTCTCACTCACTCCCTCACTCTCTCACTCACTCCCTTATTCTGTAACTCACTGAATTCCTCACTTCCTCAGTCACTCACTCTCTCACTCACTCTCTCACTCATTCACTCTATCACTCACTCTCTCACTCATTTACTCCCTCTTTCACTCCCTCACTCTCTCACTCCCTCACTCCCTCACTCACCCACTCACTCTCACTCACTCACTTCCTCAATCTCTCACTCCCTCACTCTCTCGCTCATTCGCTCCATCACTCACTCATTCACTCACTCACCCACTCCCTCACTCACTCACTCTCACTCACTCAGTCACTTACTTACTCACTCACTCACTCTCTCACTCCCTCACTCTCTCACTTACTCCCACTCATTCACTCTCTCACTCATTCACTCCCTCACTTACTCCCTCACTCTCTCATTTATTCACTTTCTTATTTACTCCCTCACCCCCACTCTCTCTCTCACTCACTCTTTCACTTATTTACTCATTCACTCCCCTTACACTCTCCCTCCCTCCCTCCCTCCCTCACTCACTCACTCACCCACTCACTCACTCTATTACTCTCTCACTCATTCACTCTCTCACTCACCCTCTCACTCTCTCATTCACTCACTCACTCAATCAGTCTCACTCTTTCACTTTCTCACTTTCTCCCTCCCTCCCTCCCTCATTTCCTTACTCTCTTACTCCCTCCCTCCCTCAATGACTCACTCCCTCACTCCCTCACTCTCTCACTCATTCATTTATTTCCTCACTTCCTCACTCTCACTCCCTCCCTCCCTCACTCTCTCACTTACTCACTTTCTCACTCACTCCATCACTCCCCCAATCTCTCACTCACTCAATCATTTACTCACTCCCTTACTTTCACTCATTCACTCTCTCACTCACTCACTTTCTCACTCCCTCACTCCTTCACCCTCTCACTCCCATATGCCCTCACTCTCTGACTCATTCACTCTCTCCCTCCATCACTCACTACCTCATGGCCTCACTCACTCCCTCACTCTCTCACTCATTCACTGTCTTACTCATTCACTCATTCACTCACACCCCTCACGCCCTCACTTTCTCACTCATTCATTTTCTCACTTACTCTCATTTTCTCACTCTCTTCCTCACTCCCTCACTCTTTCACTCATTCACTCTCTCACTCCCTCACTCCCTCACTCTCTTACTCATTCACACTCTAACTCATTCACTCTCTCACTCCCAGCTAACTGGGTTACCAAAGGCCGGCTGTGTCTGTCACTGTCTGTGGTGAGAGGCATGTAAAAGAACCGTTGCTGATTTTACTAAAGAGGAGCTGCATCTCCGTCAGAGTGTCTCTGCCCTGCGATGGCCTGGCGAGCTGTTCAGGGTGTACTCTGCCCTCACCCAGAGTGGGCTGAGATGGGTGCCAGCCTCCCCGCGACCCTAATTAGGATTAAGTGCTGCAAAAAATGAGTGAATGAATGAATGAATTTAGGGTTAGACCCAGCAGATGCCCACTAGGAGGAGACAATTCATTATAACTAAATTATATTAAAACTTGCAGTTCCAGGCAGATTTTTCAGGATGAACAATATATATATATATATAAATAGTTCAGTATTCTTGTGTTCTGAGAGTTTTTCACCCTTGGCTTTAAATATTTGCCTTTAAGGCTGCTTTTTAAAATATGTTTCGAGCCAAATTTATTTTGTGTGCGCCGCATATGATGCTGTTTTGATTAAGGCCACACGGTGGCAGTGTGACTTCAGTTACAAAACTCAGGCCACTGAAATCCTGTTCAGTGATTTTTTCAGCTCCTGTAAGTCATCCAGGAATTAGTCTATAATATAAAGCTTTACTTAATTTTTACATCTCTGAGAATAGGAATATTACAGCTTGATCGATAAATATCTGAAATATTATATACATATGTCTCTGTATATACAGTATATCTATATTTAAATTGTAGTTTAATGTACTTCTTTGATGGCAATAAATTCTCTATAATTTTTATAATTTTTTCTCTATAATTTAAGATTATAAAGCACAGAATGAGATCATTACAGTCCAAATTAAAGCAAAGAATTAGGCTTAAAAATAATGATAATAAATATGAAATCCTACTGCAGGAAATGCTGATCATTACTGAATAATTAAACAACTAATAGATGATGATGATGACGAAGAAGAAGAAGATGATGATGATAATGATGACGATGATGCTGATGATGATTACTATTACAGATTTAAATGTGGTAAAAAAAATCATTTATAATTGAAAATCTTAGCGCAGAGAGAAATGTAAAAATAATCATCTTTAAAAAACCAGCATTTTGGTCTGAAATACTCGCAGAAAGAAAAGTACTAAACTCTATGATAAATATTATAAATTAATCCTATTTCAAGGGCCACAGGGAGAATAAGCCTCTCTCAGCTGACGCTCACCAGTCAATCGCAACACCCACACAACCACACTCACAAAGACAACTGGCCTAATGTCCATGTCCTTGGACTGTAGAGGAAACTGAAGTACCTTGAGGAAACCTATCCAACGGGGTGAACATACAAACTCCACAGAGAAATGCACTAGCCTGGGACTTGAACCCAGGACCTTCATGCTTTAAAGTGGACGTGCTAATCACTATATATTTAAGTATATATTTAAACCCTAAAATTTGTGTTTGTATTTGTTTTATTGCTGTTAATATTTCATTAACACTGTTATAGCTTAAATATTCACACTACAGAAACTACATTTCTGCCAGAAATAGATTAGCGTAGCACCTTTTCTGCCTGAAAGTGTACCCATAATAATAATAATAATAATAATGATAATAATAATAATAATAATAGTAATAATAATAACCACAATAATAATAATAATAATAACCATATTAATAATAATAAT
>JAOUQZ010000031.1:914095-924299 GCA_028564935.1 Neosilurus hyrtlii
TTGTGCTATTGGGTAATTGTGTTTTTATTATGTTATTTTGTTATTGTGTTGTTATTGTAATATTGTGTTGTTATTGTAATATTGTGTTGTTATTATGTTATTGTGCTATTGGGTAATTGTGTTTTTATTATGTTATTTTGTTATTGTGTTGTTATTGTAATATTGTGTTGTTATTGTGTTATTGTGTTGTTATTATGTTATTGTGCTATTGGGTAATTGTGTTGTTATTATGTTATTGTGTTGTATTTTTATTGTGGTGTTATTGTGTTATTGTGTTGTGTTATGTTATTGTGTTGTGTTATGTTATTGTGCTGTTATTGTGTTATTGTGTTGTTCTTGTGTTGTCATTGTGTTATTGGGTTATTTGACTGTGTTATTGTGTAATTCTGTTGTTATTATGTTATTGTGCTGTTATTGGGTTGTTGGTGTTATTTTGCTGTCATTGTGTTGTTATTGTGTTATTATGGTATTGTGTTGTTATTGTGTTATTTCACTGTGTTATTATGTTATTGTGTTGTTATTGAGTTATTGTATTGTTATTATGTTATTCTACTGTTATTGTGTTAATATGGTATTGTGTTGTTATTGTGTTATGTTATTTTTATTATGTTATTGTGATATTGGGTTGTTATTGCATTATTGTTATTGTGTTATTATGTTATTGTGTTATTGTGTTATCAATTTATTGTGTTCTTATTGTGTTATTGTATGGTAATTATGTTATTCTACTGTTATTGTGTTATTATGGTATTGTGTTGTTATTGTGTTATGTTGTTTTTATTATGTTATTGTGTTATTGTGTTGTTATTGCATTATTGTTATTGTGTTATTATGTTATTGTGTTATTGTGTTATTATGGTATTGTGTTGTTATTGTGTTATTGTGTTATTGTGGTGTTATTGTGTTGTTATTGCATTATTGTTATTGTGTTATTATGTTACTGTGTTCTTATTGTGCTATTTTTGTGCTATGTTATTGTTTAATGTGTTATTGTGTTGTTCTTGTGCTGTCATTGTGTTCTTGGGTTATGTTACTGTGTTATTGTGTTATTGTGTTGTTGGTGTGTTATTTTGCTGTTATTGTGTTATTGTGTTGTTACTGTGTCATTATTGTGTTATTGTGTTATGTTATTGTTTAATGTGTTATTGTGTTGTTATTGTGTTGTTATTGTTATTGTGTTGTTACTGTGTCATTATTGTGTTATTGTGTTATGTTATTGTTTAATGTGTTATTGTGTTGTTATTGTGTTGTTATTGTTATTGTGTTGTTATTGTGTTATTATTGTGTTATTGTGTTATTGTTTAATGTGTTATTGTGTTATTATGTTATTGTGTTGTTATTGTGTTATTATTGTGTTATTGTGTCATGTTATTGTTTAATGTGTTATTGTGTTATTATGTTATTGTCTTGTTATTGTTATTGTGTTGTTATTGTTAATGTGTTGTTATTGTGTTATTATTGTGTTATTGTGTTATGTTATTGTTTAATTTGTTATTGTGCTGTTATGATGTTATTGTGTTGTTATTGTGTTATTGTGTTGTTATTGTGTTATTATTGTGTTATTGTGTTATTAAGTTATGGTGCTGTTATTATTACCTACAGGGTGCAAGAATAAAAACTTTGCCACTCCTGAGGGCACTCTTGCCCTCCCTTTTGCCACCCCAGGTCTAAAAACGTGGATGTGCCCCTGAAGCATTGCTCACTCAGAAATGTCAGTACTCATGTGTACACCCAAAAAACTCATGTGTACACCTAAACAATAACTAGAACAATAACTGTGCCATATACAAAATTGTGTACCCCCACCCCCTACCCCAGCTGTAGCTGCTTTTATTTATGTTTTGCATTTATTAATTATTTCATCTATCTAAATGTGTATTTTTGACTTCTTGAGGTTTGCTTTAATGCCATTCAGTTAAATTAATGATAAAGCCTTAATTTTAAACCTAACCTTAAAATAAACGGAATAACAATCAGTCTGTAATAAGATTTTTGGACATGCCTGTCTCCTCTGTTTGAATCACTGAGTCAAATCATTAGGTAATGCCACCCGTGAGAGTACGTTTGCCCTTCTGTTTGCCACCCATGTCTCCTCCGAGTCTAAAATAAAAGGGAAATAAAGTGAAAGCCCAGAAATACACACTTAGAAATAAAGGTTCTAAACAGTAGTAGTGCTTGTAGCTGAGTGGTACCATGATGAGTACATGTTTTGTACCTTTAGAGGGTTAAAGGAAACTTGGTGCGGCTCTAAATGTCTCCACTTTGGCCAAATATTAACTGGTGTGAAAGAGATAAAGTTGTAATCAGCTCAGTTCTTAAATCACACACAGCTCAAGAATTCTGAAATAACTCCAATTAAATTCTACTTTAGGCCATGAAGCAGCACCATGGGAGGCACAGGACGGGACAGCACCACAGGACAAACTAAACCAGGGGCTCAGCTTAATATGCAGTTTGGAACACTAGCCACATTCCTTTATTCTTATTGTTTTTTGTAAACATCCCGTTCATTAAAGCTCTGTTCGCCTGCAAATCATTTACAGAAAACCGGGGGAAAAAAATCTCAGAGTCTCATTTCACAACTGCAGCAAAGACCTGCTGTAGACTGAGACGCCACAGCAAATGAATGCAGTGTTCAAATGATGACAAAAGAATCTTTGGGATTGTTTCTCTGAATTTATGACTAAATTAATCATAAGAAACAAACTAATGAAAGATAAAATAAACAGACTGAATCAGTGTAAATCATTATAATGTCTTGTTTACACTGGAATAAATAAATCAATAAACAAACAAACATTCCTCTGGGAAAAATTAAATAAAATGTGATAAATGAAAGTAAATCAACAGCCTTGAACTTCCTGTGAGATGCAAACAACTTTGTTTATTCAAAATCAGCTCTAAATTATGGTGTGAATTAAATTAAACAATTTCATAAACGGCCATAAACATAAATGCAAATGTGACTTTGTGTGACAGAGCAGTTATAAATTCTTTTCTACTGTTTGAACCTAATTACGAATACAAACAAACAAACAAATGAACGAATGAACAAATAAAAAAGTGACCAAGCAAACAGCAAAATAAATAAATAAAAAACAAGTGAACTGCTAAACAGAAAGACAATCAAACTAACAAATAATTTTAGCTGCTAATCTGTAATTCAAGCAGTGATTTTATAAAATATGATTATATTTCTTCAGTGTATATATATATATACACTGTGTGTGTATGTGTATAATTTTTCCCGATACTCTCATTTCGGATTTGTGAGAAATCATTAAATCCAGTGCAGTGAAGCTCCATTCTTTGACTCCGAGCAGAAACACGGGCTGTGATTTATTTTCTTAAAACTGATTCAGTCAAAAACATAAAATAATATAAATAGAAAATCACACCAAACACACTGTGTTCTAAACTTTTCACTTTTTATATTTTAAACAACAGGGACACCGGAGTTGGGCTGAGAAACAGAAATCAGAACAAAATATTCTTATAAAATCCGAATAAAAAGAGGAAACGGAATAAAAGATGGCGGATGTTTTTGTGTTGAGAGAAAAAGCAGAGATTCCGAGCGCTCGCGCTTCATTTATTGATTAATGCAAATAAATGTGGATCAAGGTCATCGAAATAATAGCTATTTTACAACACACACACACACACACACACACACAGACGCACGCACACACGCATACACACGCACACACACTCACACTCACACTCACACAGACACACACACAGAGACACACACACACACACACACACACATACACGCGCGCGCAAAAAAAAAAAACAGGCCTTGCATTAAAATGGAAAAAAGTCAAAAACAGCGACAGCGCGTTCTAGAGATTACTGTTAACACACACACACACACACACACACACACAGGAGTGCCCCGTTTATTTTATTTTTTAAACCTTGAAAATACTTATTACGAATTTCCTGAATGATACCAGCAGAAATTTCGACGCCGTGTATGTGTGTGTGTGTGTGTGTGTGTATGTGTGTGTGTGTGTGTGTGTGTGTGTGTGTGTGTGTGTGTGTGTGTGTGTGTGTGTCACTGTGTGGGTGTTCCGGTTAAAGAATCAAACTCTCAGGAGGATATTACACAACAATCACATCAATCAGCTCATCTATAATCACGAGAACTAAACTGTAAATTCGTTTCTCATTAATATTGTATTTATATTTCATTTCGATCGATGTAAAGTTCTTAAATAGAAATATAACTTTATATCTACATGACGTGCACCTTTCTTAATAAAACAATAACGTCACTGATCTGGTACCACCCCTTTTCCATTTAGGTGAGTGTACACTTCAAATAACTAAGTACAAAATGTTGTTGTTGTTGGAGGTTGTGTGTAGTGGAGCAAATATAAAGATGTCCATTTCCTCCCAACACACTTTTCCTCCTTCTACACTCACTTGTTTCTGAGCAGTGGGATACAACCCGAAATGTTTTACAGGCGATAAATAAACTAAAAAAAAAAGGAAGACATAATGATGATGATGATGATTATTATTATTATTATTACTAATAACAACAATAATAACAATAATAATAATAACAATATAATAATAATAATAATAATAATAATAATATAATAATAATAATAATAATAATAATAATAATAATAATAATAATAATAATAATAACAATAATAATAATAACAATATAATAATAATAATAATAATATAATAATAATAATAATAATAAAATCACACCTGTTGAGTTTTAGACGTTTCTACTATAACTCCAGCTAGTCATAAATTAACATTCGGAGTATTAATGATTAATCAATTATCATTAGCAATCGATATTCAGTCAATATAATTAATAATTCAAAAATGATTTAACGAACCGTTTTTGTAAAATAAAAAGAAAGATGAAAGTGTTGAGATGACGGACAGGTGATGGCACAGAGTTCGTTTATGCATTAAGAATAAACAGTAAAGAATGTTCCTGCTTAATGATAATAATAATAATAATAATAATAATAATAATAATAATAATAATAATAATAATAATACAGACCCACATGAGCTGACTGACCTGCGAGGCGCAGAGCGGACATCCTCTGGAACTCGGGCTCCTGCAGCCACTTCCACATGCGGCGGAAAGTCTCCCGGCCGGACTTGAGCTTGCTCCAGGGTTTGGGGTTCCGGAGAAGGTCGGACAGCGTTCCCTGCGAGCGGCACAGCACGCGCTGAGCGAAGATGGCCTGTGGGATGCTGTAGCGCTTCAGCTCCGTGGTGATCCTCTGCGCTACCTCCTTGGTGTTCACCTCCTCCACGGGCGCAGCGTGCTCACGGTCCCGCGCGGCTCCGAGAGCTCCCTGCGCGTGGTGGTGGTGGTGGTGGTGCCCCTGCGCGCTCAGGTGCGCGTGCGGATGATGGGGGTGATGGTGGTGCTGGTGGTGGTGATGATGGATGCCGTTGATTTGCACCATCATGCCGGTCGCCGGAGACGAGGACGAGGATGAAGACGAAGTGGACGAGGACACGCTGCTCGCGTGCATGGTGGGGTGATGGGAGTCGAATCCTGCGGGCGTGAGCATCTTCTCGTGTGCGTAAGGCGGCGGCGGAGGCGGTGGCGGTGGCAGTGCATGCTGGGATCCGTGGATGGCGCCCATGCTCGCTACGTCCTTGTGGTAGGGCGCGTAGAGGTTGTTGACGGAGGCCAGCGCGCGCTCGTCCCGCATGAGCGTGAAGCTCCCGCTGACGTTACCCGCGATCCTCTGGTGGGGATGAGCGTGAGGATGATGAGGAAACTTGTCGGACACGGTGGAGATGGGAGGTAACGGCTGCAGCGGCGTGAGCGTGGTGTACGTACCGCTCATGCCCATACCGGCGGTCGCCTCGCACGCCATGGCGCCGCTCATGGCCGCGTGCAGGTGTCCGGCAAGGCCCGCGTGCTCCGGGGGGCGGTGCTGATGGGGATGCGGATGAGCGTGCGGATGATGAGGATGAGGATGGTGCGGATGAGCAGGATGAGGATAGTCGCCGCTCTCTAGGATTGATGCCATGCCCGCCGCACAGCGCGCGTGGGCCGCCCCCGGTTCATGGCTCGCGCCGTGCAGGTCGCCCAGGCTCTCCATCGACAGCTGCGCGTTCATCGTGCGCGAGAGCTCGTGGACAAATCATCTATCTGCTCTTCAAAGAGTCAAAAGTTCCTCACGTGCGTAAAAGTTTCTCCTCCTTCGACTCGGCTTCCCTCTTCTGACTTTACTATAATTATTATTATTATTGTCGGCACAAAATACAGGATTGAGGTTTTTTTTATTTCGGATAATAAAGAATAATTTCCCTTTTTAGTGATTTTAGTTTATTTCCCGTTGTCTTTGGTTTGGCTTTTTAAAAAAGAAAAAGGAAAAATAAGATTCTCCCCAAAAAAGAGGAAAAAAGGAGCATCCAGCATGATTAAAAATATTAACAAAAATGTATTTCTAATGTATCCAGTCGCTTGAATTCACACAACAAACAGAATGAGAACTCACAGGAATGAATGGAATGAACGCGTGTGATTTTAAGGCCCCCGTGTCTGTAGCGGCGCGTGCTGGGCCGCGGCGGGGTGAGGGCTCTCCGTGGGTCCGGCCATGCCTGCTGCTACCGCCGCTGCTCCTCTTCTCTTTCTTTTCTTCGATGCCTTCAGACTGACTGACTGCTGGCTTGCCTCTGGCGCGCATGCGCACTCTCCATCCCACACGGACCCGCCCACAGCACTTTAGCCCTTTGTGACGTCGTCGTTTACGAGGCAAAGTGCAGCGCGCGCTGCTTTTCAAAGAATGACAGGGCCTGAGCCTGGAACACCGTACAGGTGATTCCTGCATGTATTTCATCACCAGATGAAGATTCAGAATAAAAGGGATATTAAAGTACAGCGCGCTCCAACACCACGACTGGGGTTTGCACTTGTCTGATACAGTTCATCGCTTTGAGCAACTTAGACTGGCGTTTATTATTTTTATTGACTCATCCTGTACTAATCTTGTGTTCAACCAATTAAATGCTATCTTGGCTCTGGGGGGCGTGTCTTGGTCCACAGTATCAGCATATAAGCAGTAAACATGGAATGTCCATCGATTAAGAGCATGCCTGGAGTTTATTCACTTGGAAGAGGGCGGAGTTTGTCCAGCGCAGCCTCAGACTGATGGAGAATCCCTTCGTTAAATCTCAGTATCATCTCAGTTTCAGAATCAGAGTCAGTAATACTATTTCAAATGTCTCTCTTGGTGACATTACTAGTAGTGTCTTTAAAGCTTGATTTCATCTAGCACCAAGAATAAATGGGTAGAATAGCACCATGGGTTAAACAGACATGCACGAAGGTGTAGGTGAAGGTGTTAGTGAAGGTGGAGATGGCTGAAGGCGTGGAGGTATGGATGATGGCATTGGTGGATGTGTGTGTGAAGGCGTGGTTGATAGTATGGGTGAAGATGTGGGTGAAGGTGTGGTTCAGAAATCCTCCCCAGTTAAAAAAAATGGTCTTCGCTCTAGCCTCTTTAAATTTATTCTATGCGCTAAGCCTCTGTCAGGCCTGTTCTGATTGATCATAGGTGTGGCAGGAAGTATTGTGAATGCTACTGGCTATTGGATACTTCCTGAAGACTTCCTGTTTTAAAAGGAAATACATCAACACAGAGAATGAAATCACAGTTCTGAAGATGTTTTACAGAGTTTAAAATGGAGGCTCTGTTATCTGTTGAGGAAGCAGATTCCTCAGACCTTCACAAAAGAGCAAAGCTTATTTTAAGATCAAAGGGGAACCAATCTGGAATGGGATGTTCAACAAGCTCATATGGGTGTGATGATCGGGGGCACATGCTTTTATTCAGGTGCATTCACACCTGTATGAAATTGTGTGCGAAATGTAAACGTGCTGCACTTTCCACATAAATTTACCTGTCTAGCATCTGAGGCGGAGAGAGACAGAACATTACTTTGGCTGTTCAGAGTAAAGAATCATAATTTGTGAGAAAGCGAACACATTTATTCAGAACATGAGGAGTGAACACATTTTATTGACAACACATTAATTTATCAATATTAATCCATCCTTATTCATCCAGACGTAAACATTTAGTTTACACTCCACACGTCAGAAGTCATCAGAATAAAAATCTTTTAGATTAGATACATTTTTTGAATTGCTATTCATTAATTTATTCTTTTGCTAAACCATTTAATCCTACTAGGGTCACAGGGAGGCTGAAGCCTATCTCAGCCATCTCTGGCTGAAGGCAGGGTACATCCTGAACACCCTGTCAGTCCACCTCAGGGCCAACACACACACAACCATTCACACTTGCAACTAGTAGCAAACTGGAGGAGTCGATCAGCCATATAATGTGAATGTCTTTAGACTGTGGGAAGACACCAGAGTACCCAGGGGAAACCCTTTCAAACACGGAGAGAACATGCAAACTTCACACAGAAATGGCCTCACCGAGCGCAGGACTAAACCCCATGATAATCACTATACCACCATGACGCCCTGCATCTATATAAGTTGTGGATTTTTGGTCAGAAGGTGGTGATTAATTTATTTATAACAGCTCTGACAATAGTGCAGTTCCAAATGGCAGGTTTATATTAATGGGTTTGTTTGTTATAATTCTTGTGATAACCGCTCATTCACACGGACGTGTACAGCAGACAGTCCACATAAACAGATTAAAAGATTGCTTTGTTGGAGAGATGTTTATGTAACGTGTGAAAGGAGTGTCCAGTGCCAGTGCTTTGTAGCAGTTAGAGGTAAAGGGTGAGGTAAATTCTGTGACATCTTCAGGACAGAAGAGTTTATGCTTTTTGCAGATTTTGCATTTTTTGTTTCATTAAATTGAATAAAAAGATTAAAGAGTGAATAAGTGACAGTTTATAGTTGCTGTAACATTAGTGAGAACAGGAACCCAGCTGTTCCATGAACATTAAAGTTGAATTTTTATTTAAAGGGCACTCAGGAGTCTGACTGGGTGACAGCAAAGTATAGTGACAATATTTCTACATGTCAAAATTGAAGCCACACACACACACACACACACACACACACACACACACACACACACACACACACCTGCAGGGAAGGTGGTACTCAGTACATGAAGTGTAATCACAAACACAACCATGATGTTATGATATCATACAGCTCAGTCTTGGTGGAGCTTGTGGTGGACTTCAGACTTCAGGCCTATGCAGGGGTCCATTACGCCCATCTGGGGGCCCAGTCAATATTTTTATCACATTAACATTAAATGGTACAGAGGATAGTGCAGGTGTTATCATTTTGAGCTTATAATTACAATAATTGATCTCTTACTTATATTCAAATAGCAAGTAAAACATCAAGAAATAAAGCAAATAAAGAGATAAAAGCTTCATAATGTAATTATTATTATTGAGCTTGAAACGGGGGGGGGGGGGGTAAAAATGTTTAACATGCTCTCTATGGGGGTGTATAGGTTTTCTCAAGGTACTCTGGTTTCCTCCCACAGTTCACATACATGCACATTAGGGTAATTGGCTGTTCCAAATTGCCCCTAGACGTGAGTGAGTGTGTGAATGGCTGTGTGGGTGTTGCTATGGACTGGCGAGCTGTTCAGGATGTGCCCCACCTTTGCTCAGAATTGGCTGAGATGGGCTCTAGCCTTCCTGAGACCCTGGTAGGATTGAGGTGTTCAAATTAAAGTGCACAAACAGAAAGCAAACAGACAAACAAACAAACAGCAAGCAAACAAATAAATTAATAACAAATAATCAAATAAGACATATTTTACTAAACAAGTAATCACATAAACAAACAAACAATAGTTTTTTACATAAATTTTTTGAACAGTTGGATTATGACCACACACACACACACACACACACACACACACACACACACACACACATGTAAATGGTTAACAATAACATTTTGTTTGTTTGTTTATCAAAGAATGTGGACAGATCACCCTGTGACGTATGGATTGTTTCCAGGGCAGTGACTTATTTAAATACACAGTTTACAAACAATCCCCGCTGACGTCACGGGAGCGTCCTGACGGGCGTGTGAAAACTTCATTACATGTTTCCATGGTAACAGATCGGATCAGCCCACTCAGTGGCGGAAAAGGTTGGGGAAGCGGTGGTGTGTGTGTGTGTGTGTGTGTGGGGGGCAGTGATTTTGCTTCATTATGTGCTTCAAAAGAATGATTTTATAATT